>JANHZU010002231.1:35958-53073 GCA_032468055.1 Acrochordus granulatus | reverse complement strand
CTTTCTCACAACCTGCAGGTGTGACGGAGGGTGAAGGCTTAGCCCGCGCGGAGCTGATTTTCCACCGAATAGCTCAAGCTGCTCCCTTTCTTCCACGGTTTCCCGCTGCGGGAAATGGCTTTCCACGGAGCAGCTGTTCCGTGCCGCGTCAAGTTACTCCAAGGATGCAGAGAGAGGCTGCTGCTCTGGATTCAGCTGCGCCGTGGGTGATCCAGCATGGCTGGGACCCCAGGGCGGCTTGAGCCCCCGGTGTCCCACCCGGTGAGGCCCAGCCCGACTTCGCACCTTTTCCCCGGCGTGCAAAAGTTTTCTTCGATGCACGTCGGGGTCTCCGGCATGTCACGTGTTTGCAAAACAGATCTGTCTCACCAAGGCAGTTTTTCCCAACTTTGCCAACTTTAGGGTGCATGGACTTCAATGCCCAGAACTCCCTAGCCAGCCTGCCAGCTGGGGGATTCTGGGAGTTGAAGTCTGCTCATCTTAAAGTTGTCAGGCTGGAGAGTCACTGAACTAAACTCCTTGCGCACCTCTTCTCCTTCCAGAACCAATCGATGAGGCGCGGCACTGAGTTCTGCAACGGTGCTGAAGACACCGCGGAGGGAAACCCGCCCGGTGGAGACACAGAGCTAGAGCCGGTCTTCGGAACTGGGACTGGGCACATTTCACAAGGCCGGGACCAGTTCAGGGAAGGGCAAACAAGATGGAACCCAAGAATCTTGTTCCACGCTCAGAGATGGATCGGAACAGAGCGGGATGTGCAAAGTGAGTTTGGGCTCCTGTGTCGTGGAAACGAAATTGGTGGCTTTTTCTCACGCAACTGCCACGGATACGCTTTTTCTCCCCAGATGTACTCAGGTGGCGTGTTACAATATTATGGTGCATGTATGGATAGTCCTTGACTTATGGCCCCAGTTGGGACCAGAACATCTGTTGCAACATCTATTGTAAGGCGGTTGTTAAGTAACTTGGGCCCAATATTACAATCTTCTTTTGGCATGGTGGTTAGTAAATCATGCAGTTGTTTAGTGAATCCATTTTTTACCACTGACTTCGCTTGTTGGAAAATCCCTGGGGATGTCATAAATGGAGATCATCTGGCCCAGGGACGCTGGAACTGTTTAAATACATGCTGATTGCCAAGTACCCGAATTTTGATCGCGTGACTGCGGGGATGTGCAACACTAATTAACGCAAAGACTGGTTGTGCAGAAAGTCATTTTTTTCAGTGCCGTCGCAACTTCGAACAGTCATTAAACAAATGGTCTTAAGTTGAGGACTACCGGTATGCAGGTATATCCAAGCTGAAGTGCAAGCTAAGCTTTTAGGGTACAATCAGATGCTCTCTCACACAGCACCCAAAGCCACAGATTAGCCTACTTCATAAATTGCTGCTACTGGACAGAGGCATGGCATCAGACTAAGAACAAATAAGCTGTCCACGGTATAACTCCTTTCGGAAAGCAGCTGTACCCTGGAACAGTTTCCTGCCCCCCCCTTTGAGAAAGGTGTTCACATGTTCCATATCATTTTTCTATTTTTTTTTATGAGACTGAAGAAGTCTCCTGGATTGGAGTTGAAATGTTTCTCTGTAACATCGAAACATAAGAAGTCCAGTTGCCTTTTTAAAACTTGGTGCGCGACTTTTTTTTTTGCAATTTTTCTACAAGACATGACCTGGATTAATGAGAATATGCACAGACCTTTGCACCATGGAACCCTACTTAAAGCTACGCAAGCGCCTTCAGTATGCTTTACCCCTTCTGCAATTTTCCCAGACGGTTTTTAGATGCAACCTTGCAAGGAGAAACGCACTTTTGCGTAAGTGCCTGAATGCGGAAGGACAAGTGGTTGGCTCACGTGGTGCTCGTCCCTGTCACAAGGGAGTGTGCTTGAACTGAAGTGCGGGTCGAGAACAAACAAGCAAACTCTTGAAAAACCGAGCGACTTATGTGGAGTTCTTTCTGAAAGAAGAAAAAAATGAATTGATGAACTGATGATTTATGGATGTGTAGACCAACAAAAAGCTGAGATCCAGCGAAGGGGCGAAAGGACTTGTAAATATTTAAGAGTGAGGAGAGACAAGAATGTAATTACCTGTTGAGAAGAAGGTCAGAAGTCCCCCCTCTGTTTTTGAAGCTTGGTTTTCTTTTTCTTTCGTTAGTGCAGTACTAACATTTTCAATAGATATAATTTAAAAAATTTCAATAGATATAATTTAAACAATTCTACGGACAATGTCTCTTCCCCGTCTATTGAACGTGGATTGCTTTCAGGTCCATATTCTTCGTGGCATCCTCCATCCTTCATCCGCTCTTGATATTCTTAATATTCCTCTGAATGTCCTTCAGACCGTTTGCAATGAAGGAAGATGCATGTGAACAATTAGGATTCGGCACCTTTGGGTTTCTTATTCCGGTTTTCCTAGGCTTCCAACAGGCAGACGAAGAGACGTGGTATTTTTATGCTATAAAGACAAAGCCTGCTACGTAGTTCCGCTCCAGGTAGCTTTAATTAATCAATGCATACGCGTTGGAATCGCAGCATTTAATCGGGACATCGGAATTCAAGTTTTGTGGCTGGAAATAACGTTAAGCAACCCAGGTAGACGTCGATCCGTGTCATCCGAGAGTCTTCGGATTTCGGCGGCATACAAATTTAATAAATAAATAGCATTGCCTGCTAGGACTAGGTTTTTTTCCCCCCTTTAATCTATTTTTGGCCAAGTCTGTCATCAAGCAACAGATTTAGTTAGCTCAGTCCTTTTTCTTCTCTCTTGACTGGAGATGGATCTCTGGGGCTTTGATCAGCTTTACAATAAAACAGAAGAAAGCTTTGGCTCCGCTGGGCCCATGAGGTCTAAATCAGAAACATTTAACTGTAGGAATGCAGCCCCCTGGAAAATCCCCAGGCCCTTTCAAATTCTTTGTTTTAAAAAGGAAAGAAGGGCAGAATCATCAGAAACCGGAGGAATTATCACAGTAACTACTATCGTGGCATTCAAATGAAGCAGCCATGCCTTGATTTTCCAATCCAGCCTTCTTGTCCTTCACCCAAAGTTTAAAGGGAGCCATTGCCACAAACAACCCCCCCAAAACATCTTGCTCTCTCTCCTGTAATTAAAACTGGGATTTTTTAAAAAAAAAATTGTTCTGTCGCTAAGCCATGATCCATTCCCCTGATAATCTTAACTTTCGATGTTCTACCATCTCACCCTCTCGTTGGGTTTCGACGGGTAATTGTGATTATAAGTGTTATAATTCTAATTTGAACGAGCGCCTTAGTTTCGGGGATTATTTACATGGGAAACTTGTATCTTGATATCTCAACAGACATCGCAGTTTCGTGTCCCTGTTTCTCACTCCACCCCATCAACGATGTTATTTTAGGGTATTTTGGGAAGAGAGCTAGGGAACTTCCAGATCCAAGATCAACTAACAAGACCAATTAAAAGGTATGGACACCGAGTCCATTTTTTCCCCTCAACTGTTTTCTCCACCTGTAAAGAAACAAAGGCGACGGAAGGGATGGGAAAGATGTGAAATGAATATTGCTTGGATCTTTGTAAAGTTCAGTGAATATGAAGGGACAGTTGTCAATGAAGCCTTTATCCGGAAGTATCCCTGGCCTTGGGGACTTCCTAGCATCAAATACTTCTCGATGGGGCTTCACCCTTTTCAGAGGACAAAACCCAGGCCTCAAGATCTCCAGGGTTTATTATGGAGGCAAGCAACGGTTGAGTTGGTGATAAATTATAGGAGTTGAAGCCCAGCATTTCAGGGGGACATAAGCTGGGACGATGGAGTTTGTAGGCCATGACCGCCACCCGGTTCTGTCGGAAGATAAGCTGAGGCTCTTCTATTTCAAGTCCTCTTCCTTGGAGACTGAAGCTGTTTAGATCCAGAGGAAAAGGTCGATTGTTTGGTGCACCCAACTTGGTTTCTTCTTCACTTCCAAAACAATCCAGCAATCAGGAATATGAAGGAAACAGACAAGCTAAGATGGAGAAGCTGAAAATGCAGGACAGACCAGTCTACTTCTTCAAGCCAAATACAAGTAGTCCTTGAGGTGCAACCCTTCACGTAGCGACTGTTCGAAGCTCGGGGAGTTCAAAACTGCCATTGCTACAAAGGCACTGAAAAAAGTGACTTACGACTGGGCCTTGCACTTCATGACCATCGCGGCATCCCCGTGGCCATGTGACCAAAATTAGGGCACTTGGTAACTGGCACGTATTTATGACATTGCGGGGTCATGCGACTGTCATCCAAGCCACCTTCCAACGAACAAAGTAAATGGGGGAAGCTGGATTCACTTCATGACTGCGTGATTCACTTCACAACTTCTGTGATTTGCTTAACTTCTGTGGTAAAGGGTGTACAACTAGGCATGACTCGGTTAACAACTGTCTTGCTTAGCAATGGAAATTCTGGTCCCCACTGTGGTCATAAGTTGAGGACTTCCTGTATTTACTGTCCAGAAAGAGCTAGGAGACTATTCAAATAGAGGGGAAGAAGATCTGTGAAGGCACATTCACAGATGGTCAACCAAGAACCCTTCCTACCGCTGTCTTTCCATTGGTCAGGCTGGCTGGGACTTCTAGAAGTTGTAATCTTTGGTCCTCTCTAGGGTACCAGTTGGTGAAGACTAATTTGTGACATAGATGTGAGAGGGTTGGGTGGATTGTTTACGATCTGCACTGCTCGCCCATTCAGCGTCATAGGATACTCTCACGGACACTGAAGAGACTCCAAAGAGAATGACCATCCGTGGTCCAACCTGCCCCGGATCTTTCCGGCTTCCGTGTGACTGTCTCGGCCTCTCATTCCTGAACTGCATAACGGTTTCTTTAGGAATGTGCAGCTAGCTGACACATTTGCTGCAGATGGATGGTGCGCACGGAGACAGCTGTCAGTCCCCATTTGCGGCGTCCGATGTGACAGCAGGAAAGATGAGTTCTGAAAGGCCATTTGGTGGAGCACATGCACTCTGACATGCTGTGAGATGAGCCCTGCAGACACCTCTCGGTGGACCTGGGGAGGGAACAGCAAGCTCGCCGCTTTGCCTTGCCCTCCCCTCCCCTCCTACAAGCAGCCTCCGGGCTTGCAGAAAACATGAGCGCCTTGGTGCGTTTTGTTTGCGTGCACCCGTACATGAGGCAGAGGGAGGCATGGTTCTTCGTGCCACCGCCACGGGATGAGACAGCGGGTGATGGAATTGCGAGAAGGAAACGGAGCCTTGACAGGTGAGGAGGATAAATTGTGGGGCTGACGTGGTTTTTCCTCTTGGAAGAGGCAGCATTCAGGCCTGGGGAGACTTGTTCACCTGATGTTCTCCCTGCGAGGCCATGTACACTATTTCTGTCGGTGTAAGGAACATCGAGCGGTTAAAATCAAGAGCTTTCTTTCCATCGTTGTTCCTAAATCTCGCAGTGCCACGCTAATGTGTGAGTCCGTTCACGCGATGCTGGGCAGGAGCTTCGTCTTGTTCCTTCGGGATCTTCTCTGGGTTTCAAGCTTCCGGATGCTCATCAGTGACACCCGAAACCTGCAGCTTATCGCTTCTTGAATGGGGTCCTCCTTTGGACCTCTGAAGAAGTGAGAAGCCCCTCCTATCTTGATGGCAGTATATCTCAGTGGCCGTTTCTCCAGAAGGTTGCTCTGGCCAAACGGAGCAAGAGAGAAGGGGGTTCTCCCACATGACCGATTTGCGGCCTTCTGGAAGACACCTGGATGGAGATGAGGGGCTTCACTGGACGCCCTGCTTGTTTTCCAGCTTGTTTCCAGATGAGGTCCTTCTTGCGCTGTATTTATGGAACCTGATGGGTCGCTCAGGCACTGTAGTCTTTCAGTAGAAGACCTCCCGTCAGGAACTGAGCCGTACCTCTTGAGGGATAGCGTGAGGAAGCTTTCATCAAGAAGCGCGCTCAGATTCCCGAAGGTGTGAAAGAAGGGGGACTTTGGAGTGCGCCAGCTTCTTCTTGAACTGTCACAACCCTGCAGACAATGAGAACAAATGGCCCCTGCAGTCCAACAACTGATTCCTTGACTCCTTCCCTCTGGATACGTCGATGTCCTCTGTCATCCAGGTAGAACCGTCTCGAGGTTGAGTCAGGGCAGCTGGACTTTCTTTTCTTGCTGGTTAGAAATTTTTCTCTGCTTATCCAAGCAGCTTCTTCAATCTGAGAAAAAGTTGGCGAGAGGACCTCATACACATCTTCCACTTCACCTGATTAGGCTCATTAGATGGACAGTAGGAGGTGTGAGTAGGTAGAGAGTCTTCGGGGTGGAAACGTTCAGCTCCTAAATCCCTTGGATTCCTTCCGGATAGCAATTTTGGGGAATTTCCCAAACAGTGTTTGGTGGGAAGGCTGGAAAGAAAAACGGTGCTTTGATGGTTCTCAGGATGAAACATTGTAGGATGAAGTCCCTCTGTTCAGGACACCAGGCCTGCTTCTTGCTAGTCCATTTCACGCCATGCACATCAAATGTCCCGTTTCCCCTGCAGCACACGGCCATTATCCCGCGGCCGCTCAGCGCACGTGTTTCTCACTCTGCAACTTGGAGATTTTCTCCCAGAGACTTTTTTTCATTCTAGTTTTTTTTTTTTAATATTCGACAAATCCCCAGGGTTCCTGAGGCTGGCTGAATCTTCTGCATTGCTTGTAGACATTTCTGTTCTAATTATGAAAGTAATAGGGCTCACAGCCATGGAGTCTGGTGGTCTGATCCAACAAAGAAGCTTTTGGGAGATACGAGAAATTCTCCCACCTTATTAAAACTTGCAACAAATGCCGTCTCCTAGTTCACTTGGCCCGCCAAGTGGCTTAGAGGTTGGATTTATGAAGCAATTTTGCCGAGGAACAGGGGATGTAGAGAAAGATCTCTACTGGGGAAATGTTCCTGGTTGTCTGGAAAGCATTTTGGTGGTTTTTGAAATTCTGCAGATGTTCCAAGTCGTACAAAGAAGCTTCAAAATTATTTGAAGCACTTGGATATTATATTTGGGGTTTGCAAGTAGATATTTTGTGCAGAAAAGCCGCTTTTCCCAAAATAGATAGTCCTCGAGTCATGACTTTAGATGAGCCCAGAAGTACAGTCATAAATCGCGATGGTGGTCAAGCGGGCCACCACGTGACTGTGCCTGATTTTACAACCCTTTTTGCAGCAGTTAACTGAATGAGGCAGTCATTAAGTGAACCTGTTTTCCCCAATGGACATTTTTTGCTGGAAACTGGAAATAAACATTGGAAACCGGCAAATAACACTGAAAATCACGGTCACTTTAACCAAAGGATGCTGCAAATGGCTGTAAATGTGAACTCGTTGCCAAGCACCCAAAATGTGATCGCTTGACTACGGGGTGTGTGTGCGGCTGTAGGAACATCAAAATCGGGTCCTAAGTAGCTCTGGGAAGGTCCATTGTAACACTGAATGGTCGTGAAGCGAGGACTACCTTATGCAGCTGGTAAATGGCATGACCACACCACAATAAAGTCAGGCACCCCTCTTTTCCATTCACAGGTCCGTCTCTTTTCCATTCATAAATTCATTCTCAACACAGCAGGATTATCAATGAAGATCGCATTAACCGATGCTATATTATGCACGGATGTAGCAGGGATATTCATGTGCTGCAACGGTCCCCAGTATGTATTTCTGAACCAAATGCAGCCCTACCTAAAGGCCAGTGTGTGGCTTCCAGATCACCTTCTCACGCTGCCGTCAAAGATCAGCATACTTATCTTTATTCCAGGCATGGTTGCCTGGCCGATTCTTGATTTCGAAACAAGAACAGGAGGGTTCGTCGGGTCGTACTCAGAGGGTTGACTAACTTCGCTTCAGCTTCTCTTTGGTCAAGAGCAGGGGTGCCCAGCCTTGGCGGCTTCAGGTTGTGTGGGCTGGGGAATTCTGGGAGTTGAAGTCCACACATCTCCGAGTTGCCAAGGTTGGGCACCCCTGGTCATCCAGAAGACATCCTGCAGGTCATCCGCGCGAGAGCAGCTGTCCACCAGATCGAGGAATCGAGCCTTCTCAAGCCGGATGGTTGCAACCTCATGCAGCTCCATCGCCATATTCGTGGTGCATCTTTGCACATCCTGGACCTGGCGATCGCCCAGAGCTCTCCGAAGAACAGATACAGGCAGACCCCGGGTGGAGAGCGACTTCCGATCCCAACTGGATTTAACCGAAAATTGTATTTAAGCTGGAACCTGGGCTGACACATGGGCTGCCTGTCGCTGAAGACGGTGGGCAGCGCTCGTTCGCCTTTCCTGAGCTGGCGAAGTGCTGAATCTGTGCGCACCGCTCACGTCCACTTGGGTAGCACCCAGCCCGTTCTCAGCGGTCCCTGAAAGCACGGTGCGGCTTCAGTGCTTCGTTGGCTTGAGGCAGGAGGAAACGCCACCTTCCATTTTTATTTCATTTCATTTCATTCATTGTGTTCGAAACGCCACCTTCCATTTTTATTTTATTTTCATTTATTTAGTTTTTGAGAGATAAAAATAACAGAAAAAAAAGAAGGGTTGGGAAGGCGGGAGATCGAAGAAGTTAGAAAGTGACAAGAAAAAAATAGGAAAATATGGAAAAAGGAAATCCAGAAAGAGCGGCTTTCAACTTTCTTCAGTACAGATACAAATACCTCCCTCTCTGATATAACTCTTGTTTAACTCTTACTCTGTGTTAAAACAAAAACACAAAAACGTATAAAAAGTATGCAAATCAAGCAATCAAAATGCACCTACGATTATATAATAACATAACCTTTTATTCTCCGTTTAAGCGTAAATATACACAGATATAGGATGTACTTGTTTGACAGAACTCAGACAGGCACCTGCCACGTAACACCCCAGACTTAACAACTGTTGACAAGAAAGACAAAAAAGTCCGAATAGTGGACGTGGCAATACCTGGAGACAGCAGAAGAGAAGAGAAAGAACTGGAGAAAACCACAAAATACGAAGACCTGCAAATAGAAATCGAGTGACTGCGGCAAAAGAAAGCGAAAGCGGCACCAAGAGCAATAGGGGTCCTGGGTGCAATCCCGACACATCTGGAGCACCCCTTGAAGACCATCGGCATCGACAAGTTCACCTTTAATCAATTGCAGAAGGCAGCTTGCTTTACTTACTTACTTTTACTTTTCAAATGCAACTCTCGGCAGCTCACAATAAAATATTAAAACAGCAATACATAATAAAACAATTTAAAGTTACATGCAATGAAAGTTTTTCTTGGAACAAGATCCGCCTCTCCCAGACCCTTGGGAAGGACTTGATAGGTGGGCGGAAATGCCAAATCCAGGCTAAACATCTGGCAGACTGAGCGACGAACCATAATATTTCTCCAACCATAACAGACCTAATATGGCTGTGAGAGCTGGACCCTAAGGGAGGCTGAGCACCGAAGAACTGATGCCTTCGGATTGTGGTGCTGGAAAGACTCTGGAGGGTCCCTTGGACGGCAAGGAGGTCAAACCAGTCAATCTACAGGAAATCAACCCTGATTGCTCTTTGGAGGGGCAGATAATGAAGTTGAAGCTCAAGTCCTTTGGCCACATAATGCGCAGGGAGGACTCATTGGAAAAGACCGTGATGCTGGGAAGGATGGAAGGGAAGAGGAGGAGGGGACGGCAGAGGATGAGGTGGATAGGTAGCGTAGTCAGTGCGATGGGCGTGGGCTTGGGAGGACTCCGGGAGGCAGTGCAAGACGGGGGGCCTGGCGTGATGCAGCCCATGGGGTCGCGAAGAGTCGGACACGACTGCGTGACTGAACAACAGATCTAACCGTCAAATTCTAAAATCGGAATTTCATGTTTACCTACACCAGGAAGTTCAAAAGTGGTCCCCGAGTAGAGCTGCCCACCCGTTTTAGCAAGAGACAGCCTGTTCGTATCAGGGGTTGTCTCACGTCGCAACACCAGGCGGATGTGGCTAACCCACTTCTGAAAACGCTGCTTAGAAAGCTTCAGAGGCTTGTCCGGACTGGAGACTGACTCCAAAAGGCCCCCAAACAAACAAACAAGCTGACAAAGCAAGCTTCGGAGGGGATCATGGGACTCGAACTCAGTGCCTCCCAAAAATGCCAGTGCGAGGCTGGCCCAATTCCGAAGAGCCGCCTTGCGGTTTTGGTCCTTGCGCCCTTTTTCTGGAAATGAAAACTGCCCAATTTCTCTTGCTGCTTTTCTTCCTGCAGATATTGCTGCAATTTGTACTAATGGATTAACTGGATGTATGAACAGAGCCTCTTGCGCTGGTTGCGCTGCTGTTCCGATAGTTTTAATTACTTTTCAGAGTAATTCGGACGAAGCAGAGCGTCATCGTTATTAATTTTAATTACCGCGTGCTGCTGCATTTATGTGTATTCTTTCTGACAATAAAAAGATCCCAAGACGGTCATTTGATGACAAGATGGAAAGGGGACCCAGACCTCGGTTTTATTGGAGCTTAAAGTAAGCTGCTGAAAAAAGGCCAAAGAAATCTTTGCCAGCAGCCGACATGGAGGAGGCAGGGTCCATATTTATTTATTTAATCAATTTATAACGGCTTTTCCTTTTCCTTCCCCATACTGATAGCAACAATCGATACAGGTAGTCCTTGAGTTTTGACCATTCGTTCGAAGTCACAACAACACTGAAAAAAAGCAGTTTTGGGCCAGTCCTCATACTTACGACCGTTGCTGTCTCCCCATGGTCGCATGATCAAAATTCAGGTGCTTGGCTACCAGCCTGTACTTACAATGGTTGCAGCATCCTGGAGCCATGTGATCACCAACTGCAACTTTCCCAGGTGGCTTCCAATATGCAAGTCAATGGAGGAATACGGATTTGCTTAACGACCGTGTAATTCACTTAACCATGGCCAAAAAAAGGTGGTAAAATTGGCCATGATTCATTAACAGCTGCCTTAATTAGTAATTGAAATTCTGGTCCCAGTTTGTCGTAAATCGAGGACTATCTACGTAAGTCTTATCTCACCTCTGCTGTGCAGGGTTGTTCTAGCTCAGATGGGTGAACAAAAAGTTTCCTGTTTGCACGTCAGGGTGGGATGAGAGGTGCTTGCTGTGCATCGTAGTTGAGTATTTTCAAAGTGACATGATGGGTATTCTTTACCTGGGCAATCTTTTATTTGACGTTATAACTTCTTTGCTTGATTGTTATGAGCTGCCCGGAGTTGTAGATGTTCACATTTAATATACTGTATTTATCATTGGGGTTGGTCACCCATTAAGCCAGATGCTTAGCCTGGATTTGGCATTTCTGTCCACCTGCTGAGCCCTTCCCAAGGACCTGGGAGAAGCAGAGGCTGTTTTTTGATGTTGTTAAAGAATATAAGCTTTTCCAAGCAAAGCTGCCTTTTGCTGACTGATGGTGACTCTTTTTTCAATGCCGATGGTGTGCAAGTGGTGCTGCAGATGTGTTGGGATTGCACCTAAGGCGCCTCTCGCTGTTTGTACTACCTTTCCTTTCTTTTGCCGCAGTTGTTCTACTTCTGTTTGCAGGTCTTTTTTTTTGTATTCTGTGATTTTCTCTGGTTCTTTCACGTATGCAAGTGCTGCCACGTCTACTATCCAGACTTCGTTGTGGCTGGATGCACAGTCAGCCAGATGTTTAGACTGCACTTGGCATTTGTATCCACCTATTGAGTCCTTCCAGATGGTGGTGGTGGTGGTGGTGGTGGTGTGTTATGTTGCTGTTGTTATGTTGAGCCAGGAACTGGCGGTCCCAAGCAGAAGGCCCTAAGGAACCATCTTCAAAGTTTTAAGGTTGCAAAGCATTTTGCATGCAACATCTCAGTCTTAATTCCTACCACAACCTTATAAAGTTAGTTTGCCTTACCCTGCCCTATTCCAGAGGGGTGGAGGTGGCTGCATGAAGCTTAAAGAGATCAACTAGCCCAAGGCCACCTAGGGAGATCCCAGCAGAGGTAGAATTTGTCCTGGAGATTTCCAACCCTCTCTTTATGCCACCTCCCCACATCAGTTGCCTCCCTGTTCTTCTGAAGCTTTGAACTTCAGATACTTCCGCAGATAACACTACCCCGGTTTCATTTTGCTTCTATTTTGTTTTCTATGGGTACAGTCAGAATTGTGGGAGCAACTTTATTCAGCTGCAGGGGTACCTACATGTCAAAGGGGGAAATGTATCCTTGAGTGTGTCCTTGAGAAAAATAAATCAGGGTCTGTCACCAAACTTAATTGGAATTTCTTTATATACCATGTCCATTCTAAACAACTGGGAGCTAACAACAACCTTTCTCCTTTTTACATTATTTTTAAATTCATGTTTGATTGTAAATATTTGGGAACAAAGATTTCTGTTCAGCATCATTTCATTTATTATTTTATTTATCACATTTAGAGACCGCTCTTCTCCCTCACAAAGGGACTCTGAGCAGTGTACAAATGAAATGTTAAAAACATAAAAACTGAATGTAAAATTTAAACATTTAAAATAGAGGCAAGGTAAGGTAAAATTCAATAAAAAGTTGAATTTTGATAAGACAACAGAAGTTAATTAAAATCATCGTCACAGACAAAGGGGGAAGAGTGATTAGTCATCTGTTTTCCCCTGTTTCATCAATGCGAATCAAAAGAAGACAAAAAAATAAATTAAATGTCCAAGATTACAACTGGATTTCATTGCAGCTCCCTCCCTCTCTCTCTCTTTATAGAAACATGTTCTAAGCATTAGTAGCTGGAATATTCGTAGTCCGAAGGGTTTAAAAAATTAAATAATCACCTTGCCTCTGCCTCAAACACAGTTTCTGGCAAGACACCAAAAATATATTTGGGGAGTATTATTATTTTTATTTTTGTTTGCTTGGGGGGAAAGGTATGTGGGAAGACAGTTGAGTTGTGAAGTGTGTGTATGTATCTGTGTGTGCAAATAAAAAAGGGCAGCACATTCATAGCCCAACCCAGCTCCCCACAGTCAGAAAAGGTGCATCAAGGTTTCTTCACATCTTCCTGGCCTTGAATAAAAACTTGAAACATGTTGCCAGCAGTCACAGATACAAAGAGAAACAAGCAAAAACTTTGGGCCAGGCAGGGATTTCTGGAAATTCTTTTACTTCTCCCCGAATTAAAAATTCTCTTTCTCTGACGCTCGCTTGCATCTCGCTTCCTCCCCCTTCTTCTCCGTTCCTTTGCCTCTCTCCTTCCCTCTTTCTTTCCTCCTCCGTTATCCATCTCGCCATCTCCTTCGCTGGGAGTCGCGCAGCATGTGACCAGCGCCTTCCTTAAAGGGGCTGGAGCAACCCGGGCCATGCGACATCGATGCCTCAAAGCCATACTTGCAGCCCATATAACCCTCCTGCATCATCTGAGGGGCTTTTCAGTTTCACGGAGAGCATCGAGGCGGCGCAGCGGGAGGGCAGAAGAGAGGTCCTGCTTTGGGGGTAAGGCACTTGGTTTTCTCTTCAGCGTTGGGCTCCTGGAAGGTTGCAAGGAGACCAACTTTTGGGGAGGATGTTTGCAGGTGTACAAAGCCTCAGATCCGACCTGCTTGCTTGGGCAGCGAGGCGACCGAAAAAAATGGGCTTAGGGGCTGCCTGACCTCTTTGCAAAATTACGATACTCGGGTAGGGGTGTCTGGTACTGCACGCGTTCTGCCAGGGTTTACGCAGCTGAGGATTAGGATTCATTTAAACCAGGATTAACGGGTCAGAGGAACCCGACCGTCCTGTTGCAAACAGGCTGGAAACTCGAGCAAATCTACAGACAGAAGGGAAATCGAACTGCTCAGCTGCTTGCAACCGCCGGTCAACTCTTTTGCACGGTACACGTGGGTCTGCGTGTGTTTGTGTGCGTCTTCTTTCACCTCCGTTCTTTCACGAACACGAGAGCAAACTTTTCCCACGGAGCTCGGGTTTTGCTTCCGTTGCAACCCCGAGTAAAGTTTATAAAAGGTTTTTTTCTGAATGGAAGACTTGTTGACGTGACCCCTACCTTTCTGAAAGTGTCACTGCTCGATGTATTGATCTGGGGGTGACTTCAAATGTCGCTGTCTTTCCAGCTTTGATTTTTCAAATGGAAGACTGACTTTGGGTAGAAGAAAGGCAGCAAAGGGGCTCTTTCCTTCCATTTAAATGCCATTTGTATGATTTTAGACTTTAAGGGCAAGATTTTAGAGGAGGGATTAACTTCGGGAACAAGACTTCTGTCTCAGAAATCAATATTTTTTTTAAAAAATCAATATTTTTTAAGTTGGTTTACTAGTGCAGATGTCATTTTTAGTTCTTTAAGTTAAAAGAGTTTTCTTCCTGAACTAGACCTCCCCAGCAACCCAAAAGTAAAGGTATACTTCATCTTCCCCAAATAATATACAGGTCAGGGACGATGGGAGCTGTAGTCCAAAAGATTTTGGAAGACTGGTCTTCTTAACACTTTTAATCCAATGCTGGGATGGGAAAGAAAAAGGGTAGCAATTTTCTTTTTCTGATGGAGAATTGCCTCCTCTAGAAAACACCAGACTGCATGAAGGATTTGAAAAAGCCAGTAGGTACAAGAAAAAGAAATAGTAAGAAAAGGATTGGAAAGAAGGAAGGACCTGAAAAAGGAAGAGAGATCTCTCCTCCCTTTGAGGAAGGTTATGAACCATTCAAAGAAAAAAAATCATTTTTAAGTCTCAGCTTTATCTTTCGTAACTGAGGATGGTGCATATTCTATAATGCTTATTTTCCCCCTACAACCAATTAGGTGACCCAGAGAAGGAAGGACTTGAACTCACAGATCCTCTGGTTTCTGGTGCAGCACCTTCACATCTACACCAAACAAGGTCTCTACCCACTAAACCCAACAGGTTTTCTATTCCACCTAAATGTGAATGTACCTCGCCTAAAAAGCATAGTTGCTGTCTCCCTTTCACGGTAATAAAAGAACTTCCTAGGGTGAGATTTCATTCTTCTTAGGTCTTGTCCAGAGTTGTTTCTATTGTATTTTCTAAGAAACTTCAAACAACTCAATTTGCAGAATAAATAAGGTACAAAACAGATGAATACAAATGGGGGACCCTGGTGATAGGTGTTAATCAGTGTATAAGGTAGCAGACCCAAATGAAACCTCCATGTTCAAGAGCAGCATATTGTCAAATGCCTTTATATCCAGCTTGTGAGAAGTTCCTAGAAGCCCTGGATGTCTACTCTTAAGAAATTTCGTAAGAAATGGGCAGTTGTTTCATTGTTCAAACCCAGCAAGGTAATTCTTGATTGACTCTGTGCCATCAAGCCCTTTTCGACTCCGAACAACCACACGGACAGATTTTCTCCAGGAGGATCTTTTACTAACCTGGTCTTTCAGGACTTCCAAGGGTGACTTATCACCACCATCATTGAGTCTCTTCACCTTGCTGCTGGTCCTGCTCTTCTTCTCTTTCTGTTTTTGATTAATTGATTGATTGTCATGAAGTCAGTTTCAATTCTTAGTAACCACATAGAGAGATTTTTTCCAGGGCAATCTATTTCTAACCTGGTCATCCAACAGTGTCCCCGTTGCCGTTGTAACTGAGTCCCTCCACCTCACTGCTGGTCATCCTCTTCTCCTCTGACCTTCTACCTCTCCCAGCATTAGAGTCTTCTCCAGAGCCCTGGGGTTTTGCATAATATATCCAAAGTAGGATAATTTGAGCCTGTCATTTGTGCCTCTAGTGAGAACGCTGGGTCGAAAGGCAAGTCTTACAGATCCTTTGGGATCCTTTCTTGTGGCTGCAGTCCTACCATGCTGAACAATTCCTTTCCATTTTTTTTCCATGCATTCTACTGCATTCACTAGGATGGCTTTTCCTTGAGTTTTGTCTCAGAACTGCAGAGTACCATTGCAGAAGAGATAATGCAGGAAATTGATGCACTGGCTGGGTGGCATCTTTAATTTAGTTGTACATGGTGCAATGACAATAAAGATGATGATGATTATTAAATTGCACACCACTTGATAGGATCAGGGTAAAGTCTTTCCATGTGTCTCCGTGCTTCACTCCCTGGCAGAGGGACACAATAATAAAAATTGACCAGCTATGGTAGCCATTGGACAGAATGTACGCTGAACATTATTTTGGGATTATACCAATGAAAGCATATGTGGTGTAAACGAGGGGTAAGAGTATTCAGTTCTTCTTTCTTTCTTAGCCACGTTGTTGTTGTTTTTGTGCCTTTGAGTTAGTGTTGACTCTTGGCAACTGCCTGGACAATCACTGCAATTTCCTCGGCAAGATTTTTCAGAATTCATTTGCTATTGCCTCCTTCCTAGGGCTGAAAGAGGGTAACTGACCTAAGGTCACCCAGTGGCTTTGCACCGAAAGTGGAACTAGAATTCAGGATCCCCAATTTTTAGTTTGATGCCTTACCTGCGACCCTAAGCTGGCTGTTAGGGGCAAGTTCATTGCAGTCCTACCAAGCCAGACACCACCGAGCTTCCATTTTTGCTGTTTAGAGTGCTAATCAAGCTCTCAAGGTGCTGTCCAGGAAGAAATCTCGTGTTCGACAATCCAGATCAAGGAACTAAAAAATAAACGGCATTTAAATTAAATAAATAAGTAAACAGAGGGAGGGAGGAGTATTATGTGTGTTCTCTTCCTCATGTTATTTATAAAAAGTAATAAAGGTGGGATTTAAAACAATACGAAAGGGGATGCAAAGGGCAGATGTGCTAAGAGAGAGAGATGGAAAGTGGGATGTTGTCTTCGACAGCATTAAAATGGAAACCGAACTCTTGTTTAAGGCTCTGTTGTGCTGCTGTTTTAGAAAAAAAGGGCTCACTTTTCCTTGCCTACCACAGGTCATAAACTTGGCTAAACGGAAACTCTGCTTCTAAGGGAGAGTTTTTGTTTTTGTTTGGATTTTGATCCTACGATACTTCACTGCTTCCTGCAGATCTGTTTGCAAAGGCTCGAATCTTCCCAAGAACAGAAAGATGAAAACATTTTGCTGTGCAGATACAAGCAAGTAAAATGGTTTAAAATAGGATACTGTATACACGCATCTCCATGTACGAAGACACTAAGAAGTGCTGAGTTTGGGGAAAATGCAAAAAATCAGGGATATCCCTTAACACTCGGTGCTGTTCCTTTCGGTCAAATCAGCTACAATTTCTCCTTTTTCCCCCCTACAGAAAAGAGGGCAGG
>JANHZU010002231.1:0-10485 GCA_032468055.1 Acrochordus granulatus | reverse complement strand
CAACTTGAAGCGGTGCGGACTTCAGCTCCCAGAATTCCCACGGCTGGCTGGGGAATTCTGGGAGTTGAAGTCCACACCGCTTAAAGTTGCCAAGGTGGGAAAACCACTGACTTTTGGGTTGGATGTGTGCGTGAAAGTGACTCTCCTGCTTAATTTCATTTGGCTGATTGATTTCTGTAGCTGCTCATCTCAACAAGCGGCACTGGGAGGCACGTATCTTAATCCATTTGTTGACCTGCTGATTATCCTTCCTTGGGGAGGGAGCCGTTTCCTCCTCGTCTCCGGATTAAACTGTCTCACGCAAGGTGTGCTTAACAGCCACCCAGCTTCGTGCAAGCTTTCTAATTGTAAAATGCAAACGATGGGGAAGTTGTATTTGCGCTAGAAACATCATCATCCCTGCAGAAGGCTATTTAGGCCAATTATTTCCTTCTCTGGTTGCTTGACTGGGCAGCCCCATCTGGTGCTCTTCCGATGAAACTGCCACAGAGCTTTTACTCGGGGGAGAAACCGTGTCTGCCTGTATTTCTCAGCCTTGGCAACCTGAAGATGGGTGGGCTTCAGGTCCCGGAATTCCCCAGCCAGCCTTGCACTGAAAATTTTAAAAACACAGATCTAAGGCTGATTCAAACTGAAACAGAGCAAAAAAAAACGGAAAAAAGAAAAGAAAAAACTAAAGGTGCAAAAAGAGAAAGATTTCCTTTTGCAGAAAAATAGAAAAGAAAAAAGACATAAAGAAGTGACTTCCCATCATCTCTACAGCCGTTATAAATACAATTATAAATTGATCTCCTTGTGACTCTCTTCTTTCTATAATCTATCCTATTTAATCATGGAAACCTTAAATCCTAAGTGCATTTTTTTTACACAAAAGTCCATAAGGAGTTTCCAGTCCCCGGTAAATGTACATATTGTCTTTTCTTCAAGTCTTTCGTGATTGGACCAGCTCAGTTTGGTGTAATAGATGCTCCATGACTGCGCCTTTTTTTGACCTGCTGGTTGTAAGTCAACCATGACAAAGAACTTAGATAGCATGTGAAACTTTAATTTCTCTTCAACTGAGATTTTCATTTGGGACAAGACAATTTCTCCCTGTTAATTAAACTCACTAAGAGAGTTTGCACAGTATGTTCTGTCCAAACAATGATTGCTTCTTTGTTTGTAGTTTGGCCTAGATACCATCCACATACAGTTTGTAAACCCTGTTAATGACCTCGTTGAACCAGATCGATGAAGAAATTAGAAGTAATTCTCCACCCATAAATCCTAACAAGGTATCTTCCACATGTGCTCTGGACTACAAGAGCAACAATTCCCAGCCAGCATTGCCAAAAGCCACACCAGCAAATAATTATTGGAGATGCAGTCCAAATACAGCAGGAAAGCCCAAACTGAGAGAAGCTGATTTAAAAGATGGCCTGATGCCCCTGCATGGTTGACTGTAAAAGTCGTTAATAGCCTGATTTATCCTACCTGCTAATCCCTCAACCAGGATTTAGAAGTGCAGAAGTCCAAACAAGCAAACTATATTGTGGCTTAACGCAATGTGTGAAATTCTCACTCAGAATTGGATCTTTCCTGCTGGGCGTGAAGCTGAGCATTTCTTTCCAAACCTCATTTTATTGCAAGGAATTCATAAACTCAGCCCAACAGGTAAACTGAGCAGCCTCAGCTGGAGAGCAAGAAGCAGGTAAGGAGATGTTTTTTTTTTTTTACTTCCTCGTTTATGAAAAACATTTCTCTCAGCAATCGGCTCTGACCTTTTGTAGAGCTCTTGTTGCTTTAATCGCTGAGATAAAAATGTCAAGAAGGCCTCAGGCACTCCTTCACCTTTCCAGAGACCAAGACTTGTCACAGCCTGCTTGGAAGCCACCACAAGCCTCTAATGGTCCTTCTAAAGCCATAGCTTTCCAAGCTTCCATCAGAAGGTCCCAGTTGGGCTTCCTGCTAGCTCCTGAGCTATGACCTCTCAGGCAACGAGGATCAAATTATCACTTACTCATTGATCATTGTTAAAATCCCATCTGGACTACAAACCTGGGTCTTCTGGACCATGTGACCCTTCTGCCAAGCCATGTTAGGGAAGAAGATGCACACCCACTCAAGGCAATTACTAACATTTGCAAGGATGGCAAGAACTTGAATCATGGTTTCTTAGATCCCATTCAAACTGCTATACTTGTTGGTTCATCTTCTAGTAAAGTGTCTGCAGATTTATATATCTGAACTCTGGAGACAGAAATAGTTTAGTGAGAATGAGGCTGGTCCCCCATGCATTGTGCTCAGGTATCCTGGCCAAGAGGTTAAGACGCTGGGCAGAAGGTTGGCAGCTCAGCAATTTGAGACCCAAGTGTTGCGCATAACGGGGTGAGCTCCCAACTTACTTGCTCCAGCTCCTGCCAACCTAGCAGTTCCAAAGCATGTAAAAATACAAGTAGGTACCACCTCAATTGATGGGAAGGTAACAGCATTCTGTGCACCTCGGCCTCTAGTCATGTTGGCCACATGACCACAGAAGCATCTTTGGATATTGCTGGCTCCCTTGGCTGTGAATTGGAGATGAGCATCACCCCCTAGTGTCGGTCATGACTGGCAGGGGAAGCCTTCACCTTTACCTTTTATCCTTTCTTTGAAGATTGATAGAAGATAGGTGGGTAGGTAGATGAGGTAGGTGGGTGGGTGGATGGATGGATGGATAATAGGTGGGTAGGCAGATGATATATAGGTAGGTAGGTAGGTAAGTTAGGTAGGTGGATGGATGGATGGATGGATGGATAGATGGAGAAATGATAGGTGGGTGGATTGATGATATATAGGTAGGTAAGGTATGTAGATGGATGGATGGACAGACGGACGGACAGACAGATAGATAATTGTTCTTAGATTATGCTAAGGCAAAAGCCTTGGTTTATGAGCCACCACAGCTGAGTTTGTCCAAGACACTCACTTAAAAAACAAATCACAAGGTATAAACCTGTTTTTTAGTGTTGGAGCCTTAAATAATTGGGGTGGAGTATCAGACTGATGTTAGGCTGTTAATGCTATTTTATTTACCGGTCCCACCTCGGGCTGCCTAAATGCAGTACTGTAATGGAGCCTTGTGTGGTGTATTTAATGTGACTGCCTTTGTGTTTACAAAGTAAAACTATCCTATTGACGCAAGTATCGGTCAGCAAAGGAAATTCCTGTCACTAACAACAAAGCCCTAGGTGACTAATTTCGCCGATGTATCACAAGAAACAGGCCATGGCTCAGTCCCTCAAACCTGCTGTTGTGTTCAAGTAAAAAGGAGAAGGTAATTTATTCAGCTCGCATCAGAGGTAAATGAACTTGAAATGCCCTCTGTTTGCTTGGTTTAATTTGGGCCATTTGCTTTTTGAGACTCTTGCTAGACGCGGTGGGCAGCGACGTGATTACATGCACAACTGTACTGTCTGGTGTGAAGTATGTCTGTGTAACATACTTCTTCCTCAAATGGGTGTTATGTAGGTGGTGGGTGAAGGGGTGTTGAAGGAAGGCTGTTCACCAGTATGGAAATCTTAGATTTTAGAACAACTCCATAAGGAGTCCTTGACTTATGACCGCAATGGGACTGGAAAATTAATTGTTAAGTGGTGCAGTTGTTAAGCAAGACATCACATGATTGACTTCCCCGTTGACCTTGCTTGCGGGAAGGCTGCATGTGACCGCAGAGATGCTGCAAAGGTCCTAAGTGTGAAGTTGCTTTTTTCAACATCGTAGTAACTTTGAAGAGTCACTGTACGAATAGTTGAAAGTTGAGGACGACCTGTATGCGGTTCTGTTTAGCATGGAAAGGCCAAGGATGGGAAGGGAAGAGGAAGGTGGTTTAGTTTTAAGGGTATAGTATAATTCGGCAAGATTAAGTCTTACGTATATTCCATCTGAGTGGAAAAGATTTTGTTTTACTTAGAATCTTCTGCATCTAAGGCTGCGGACTCCACCCAGTCCCGACGTGGTCCTCAGAAATGCCCCCCGAAGCCTCTGCCACTGAAGCAAGTTCATCCAACTATGATGATTTATCATCACCGTGTTGATTTTTTTTTTGAAGGAATGGATTGTACCTTGGAAGACACGCAACGCAAGGAGAAGCTTCTCAAGACCGTTTATACCCTACAGGTTAAATCAGATGCCGCTTTTCAGAAAGCCAGCCCTCTTCTGACCAACCATCCGGGCATGGGCATGGTGACCGACCATCAAGTTCACCAACTGGCAGAGAAAGCCAAAGTCATCTGCCATGACCTCGACAACATCAAAAACTTCCTGTATTATCGGCAAGATGACTTGGTTCGGAGGATCTCAAATCCGAACTGGAGCCGTTACGGTGCGGTATGTGGAATTCACTGCTCACCAGACGGGGCAGTTCATATCACCAGCGAGAACGCACCCAGAGTGGACATTCTTAATCGCTCGGGCCAGATGTTTCGGTCCATCCCATGCGTGGAATGGAGGAAGGAGGTTTTCTTACCCGAGGATGTGACTGTCACCAGAGGTGGGATGGTGGCGGTCACAGACATGCTCAATGGAAACATCCACATCTTCAACGAGCGCTCCATGTTCTCGAAGGGTGAATGGCTCAGAATTGGGAAGTTTTGTTCCCCCCGAGGAATCGGAGTTGAGACCTCAGGGAGGATCCTGGTGGCTGACTACACCGAAGGAAAAGTCCACAGCTTCACTCTGGATCGGGCTTTCAAGATGCGGAGCACCCGCTCCGTCTCTGGCCTACGTGGGCCGCGCTACGTGTGCGTGATACCTGATGGGGGGTTTGCGGTGAGTGAAGAATGCGGCGAAGTCCAGCTCTTCGACAGCAGCCACAAACTGGTCTCTTCCATTGGCAGCAGGTACGGCCACCGCTTTGGCAATCCTGCTGGGGTCTGTGCCGATAAGGAAGGCAGCATTATTGTTGCGGATGAGCAGCGCCAGGAGGTGCACCTCTTTCCTAAGAGTGGATCCCCAGTCTGCCTCGTTTCCAAACGCCTGCTGAGGCCGACAGGCGTCGCCTGTTCCACAGACGGGTTACTTTTTGTCACCGATAGTGGGGACAATGATGTCAAAGTCTTCAAGTATCGGGTGAGACCCCATTACGGTTCTGACGTTCTGTCCACACCAAATTATTCACCGCGAGGGAAGGCAGCGTAGGCTCCCCTGTTGCCCTCCATTTATTTTACAAATACATCCAGCGCTTTACCGCATTACCTCATCCAGTCTGCGTTCATCTGTCCAGCGGTAGGTCAAGCTACCCTAGTGATGAAGTGTTCCTGAGTTTTAATGGTTTTATTTTATTTTATTTTGTTTAACTATTTTTAATTGTTGTTTTAATGTTGTTAGCCGCCAAGAGTCTTCGGATTTCAGAGGCATATAAATTTAATAAATAAATAAATGATATATAATGCCCTTGTTATAGAGAAGACCCACCCCCAAAAAAGAAAACGGCTTCAACCGGTGGCACCCAAAAGGAGAGAGCGATCCCAAAACTGGCGCTATATGGACAATCCATCCAATAATTAACCTTTCCTTCCTTAATGAATTTTTTGTAGTTAAGAAAAATGCCGGAAGAGACCATGGGACAATGAGGTTGGATTAGAAGGGGAATTTTTTTTCCTTTTTTTTAACATGGCGCTGATGAGAGTGAGAGTATGTTGATGTCTTGAAACACCAGCTTATTAACTTTTAGGTTAGTTCTGGTCAGGAGAACCTTTTAGTGGGAGTGGACAGTGGTGGGGATAGGTGATACGGCTCCAAGGGTGGTGATCAGGAAGAGTGGAATGGAAGAGAAAGGAGGAGGATTTTGGAGGTAGAGATGAGAGAAGGCCCAAGAGTGAATTTAACTGAGAAGAGTAGTCCTCTAGGGTAGTTGCGGAGAATGGGCAAGAAGCAGGGAGGGTCTACGGAGCTGTGCCTCATTGGAAGAATTGTACAAGCTGCACATGCAAATGTGTCTGTGGCAGCTACATCTGCCAAGGATGAAGGCATGTGTGGACACTGCCGTTGGGAGGCCAGTCACTAGACGGAAAGGGAGGAGGAAAGATAGAACAGCTGCCATGTCAACGGAGACAATGGAGGAGTTGTAAAGAGACTGGTGGTGGCTGCAGATGGTGGGACCAGGCGGAAGAGTTTGGGTGGGCGGCAAAGAGGATTAGCTCCATACAGACAGAAGTCATGCCACTGGATACGAGCCAGAAGAGTGCGTGTGCCTCTGAGATGCTTGGCATGTGCAGGCAGATGTTGGGAAGAGTGGAATTGCGTTTGGGCTCCTAATTCTCTGGATGGAGGACAGGGAATGCAAGTCGAAAGCCATTCTCCCTGGAGTGAGATTGTGCTTCCATGTGCAATTCCAAGTGTTGGTTGTTACTGATAAAACATGATATGGTTGGTCACCTGGGTATCTGAAACATTCTCTCCAAGTGGAATTTGCCCACCTGCTATGTTCTCGTAGAGGGGGCACGTTGAGTCCATACCGCTTGGGAGGTAAGACAAATTGGGTTCAGGTGAAAGCACCTCTGCTTTCTCCTGGAACATCCTCCCTCCTGAAGCAGGGATGCCCCCTTCCCTGATAATATTCAGGAAAACTGTTCAAACTTGGCTTATCCATGGAGCTTTCAGAGTGGAAGGGTGGTCTATGTTGCTTATGATGCTGCTTTTTTCTGCTACAGACTGGAAGATGCTGCTATTATTTAGGCTAGTATGGGTGCATATTTACTGTACTGAGAAACTGATTTGCATCAGACCTGTATTTTATTTTAAATAAATCTAAAGGATAGATTTCTGAACTAAAGGTCTGTCCTTTATAATAAATGGTATCTGGCTGTTGTACCAAAGACAGACATTACCCAGGGAAATGTGTATAGGAAGATGCTGAGCCATTCTGCAGAGTTATCAGTTCCCAGCAAAATATTTTGGAGGCACGCATCCCTAATTTTTAGATCAGCTGAGATGGCATGAAGCTTATCAGGAAAATGAGAATTGCAGACCTCGCATTGAAAGGAAGACGTATGTTCCACCCTGGGTATGGGCAGCAATGATTAATTTTGCTTTGCAAAGGAAATATTCTAACTGCAGTTAGGAAAGAGCATTTGGCCATTTGAAAGGCTGCTACTGATGATCCACCTCTACATTACCGTACATTTAATCAGGTCAGTATGAAACAAAAGCCAAGTTCATGCCTGATATAAGCTAATCTTGTTTCATTTGTATGTAGATTGCTAGTGTCTGTATTGTGGCATCCAGGGATATGCAGTACATGGGTAAACTTCTTTAAAAGTTCTGTACTATGGTTGTGCATGCATGGGTGTGTGTAATCCATATACATATGAATTTAGTAAGAAATGAAAAACCATCCAAACAAGTGCTTTAAAACAAAGTCCTTTTTTTTACTTCTGCTCTTATAAAAAATGTATACCATAGAATAAAATGTTCAACAGTTCAGGCAGTTCTGTAATAAAGCATCTAATCCAAATATTTTGGTCTCACAAGCCCTTTGCATTCTCAAAAATGATTGAGGAGCCCAAAGATTTAGTTTATGCGAGTTATATCTATCAGTATTTCCTGTATTAGAAATTAAAACTGAGATTTTAAAATATATACTGTATTTACTTGACTTTGCAGAATCCCCCTGAAAGCACTTTGGGTACCCACAGAGAACCCCAGACCACCATTTGTATATCATTGATCTGGTCAGTGTTTCACTCTACAACTGTGAAGCCAGGAGAGGTTTTAGTGTACAGTATATTTATCTAGTTGGCTTCAGAGAGAAATATCATATTAGACAACAGAGTAAAAATTGACACTGCGAGATTTTTAACGGCACATTATATGTTAGACACACAGGTCAAAATCTGATAAAATGCAGAAAGAACAAGAATATTTTCCTCAGATATTTTTATTTATAATAGAATGTAATGTACGTGTCAGTGAAAATGTGCCTTTTATTATAAACAGCCGTCCTTTATTCCAGAAAGCTGTTTCTTTATTTTTCAGAAATTCACTTTTACCCTTTCACTTTTACTGTTCAAATGGTACCATTTAATGCACAGTTTTTCACATTCATATGAAAAACATGGAAATTGAATGGTCTTTTAAAAATAAATGTACATCTATTGTTTACTTTTTGACATTTCTATCAGAATATCCCTTTTGACGAAGTTTTTCTTGGTTTTGTTCTTGAATTTTCCTTTGTAAAGCAAAGGTATAAACATAAGCAATTAAACATTATTCATTCTTATGCATTATTCATTCTTATTATTATTCTCTTTATGATTTGCCCCTTTACTAAGTTTGTCCTTGATTTTTTCCAAGAAAACATGGTCACCGTAATGTACATAAAAGAGGGTGAAATGCATACTCACATCCATACAGATATTTTTAGCTATCTTCAAAGGTTTATTATTTGACTTCTCTGTGTTCAAAAATCCCCAGAATGGTTTTTTTAACTAATTTAACTGATCCAGAGGTAGCTTATCTAGGTTTGGTATGACTTATCTTCTATTTTAGATTTTTAAGATGTGTGGACATCAACTCCCAGAATGCCCCAACTGGCTGGGGCATCCTGGGAGTTGAAGTCCATACATCTTAAAGTTGCCAAGAGGAAAACTTCTACCTCTTTATTCGATATCCACGGATTTGTTTTTGAGAGGAAAGCTGTGGCAGAACAATGATTCCTAAGCCCAACGATAATGAAAAGGAAAAAGCCCTCATTGAACAAAACTAAAACACCAGCTTTTTTGCCATAGAAATAGGCTCCTCTTCGATTGCTGATGAGAGCCAAAATGGTCTAATAAAACCTGAAATAAGTTGCTGAATCAGCCTCAAAAAATGCGGGTTGCACCGGCGGCAGGGCATGTCCTCTCCTCGTTACAAATGAGAAACTGAACGAGGCGGAACTCAATGTAGGCAAACGTAGGAGATAGCCGGAAGATTATTAGGCGAGAACGGCACGGACGTCTTTGAGGCGCGGACCGCGTCTCCTAGAAACCGGCTGGTAGCACCCGGAAGTGGATTGAATGTCAAGCGGTGTGTGTTCTTTTCTCCCTTTCCTGCACAAAAGCGAGAGGGGGTAAGTTTGAGGAACAAACAGAGGGGTCTTCACTGAAACGGGGGAAATAGGGATTCGGTAGTCCTTGTTTTGCTTAGTTTTCCTGCACCGGCCGAAGTACTGGACCCTTTAAACTGAGTTTGCTGAATAAACCACGATGGGATAGGTTTGTCTAGGACGCTGGGCCTTTCATCGGCGTACTACTGACGTGAGTGGGGGCTCCTGACTCAGAAGTCAGACCCGGGAGTGTGAGGGTTGTGTGAATTGTGGCGCCAAGGGTTGAGTCCTGGAAGCGCCTGGACAGGGCCGCCTGTTGGTCGCGGCTCCAAGGGGGTTGCAAAAGGGCTGGGATCTCCCTTGGGCTAAGCCAGTATGGGGTGAGGATTTTGCTCTGGGATCTTTGGGAAGGATCTTTGAGTTGCATTTTTGGGGAAGATGTTTGGGATAGGATCGCTGAGAGAAGATTTTTTTGGATGGGGTTTTTGGAGGGAGCATCTTTGGGCTGGCATCTTTGGGGAAAGTTGTTGGGGTGGGGTCTCAGGGAAGATCTGTGAGTTGCATTTTTTGGGGGAAAATGTTTGGGATAGGATCGCTGGGAGAATATTTTTTGGATGGGGTTTTTGGAGGGAGCATCTTTAGGCTGGCATCTTTGGGGAAAGAAGTTTGGGGCAGGATTTTTGGAGGGGAGCCTGAGCACAATTGATTGCAAAGAAGGTTACATGCACCTGGCTAGTCAAGAACTTATTCACTTGCTTAAAGGGAAGGTAGTAAACCCAAGGTTGAGAAGGAGATGCCAAGGTCCTTGACAACTTAGGCTGCAATTTAGATTTTTTATTTAAGGTTTAGGAGACTTCTTTGAGGTATGTATACACTTACTTTTTAAAAAAATTGGTTACTTGGATGGCTTGTGGTACAAAAGGTAGAATAGTAAAAATTGCAAAATATTTTTTTTTATGTGAAGTTTCTTAAAAAGGCAACTGGACTTTAATTAGAATGTGCTATTGGAGACATTTCGCCTTCTGGAAGGCTTTTTCAATCCATCTAAAATGAAAAAAATGGTCAGGAAATATGTACATTTCTAAAAAGGGGATGGGGAAGATGAGAAAACATAGCAAGATTACACACAGCCAGTTTAAATAGGGTGTTAAGTTTCTAACAGAAGATAGGGCGCTTGGGGGAAGGATGCAGGAAACAACAGGGTTTTTTTCACATAGCAAAATAAACAGAGATTTTGGGCAATAAAGCTTGTTTGCCTTTCAGCATATCAAGATTACAGAGCCTCCTGCATAGTTCTTTTTTGGCACATGATTTAACGCTGTTTCATAAATTGAAGGCAGTTGAAATCTGGTTCCTCCACCACAATTTATTGACCTATTTATCTCGTTGCATTCTTACATGCTTTCGAACTGCTAGGTTGGCAGGAAGCTCATCCTGTT
>JANHZU010002230.1:145821-157199 GCA_032468055.1 Acrochordus granulatus | reverse complement strand
GGGAAAACATTTGCGAGTATTTTATAACATCTCAGTATAATTTTAAGATAAAGCATAATCCTAACCTTTCTAGAATTAAAATCCCACCAGTGTAAGGAGTAACAGTAACTGCATATAACAGCCATGGAATTATCAGCTTTTGAATTTCTTGTAAGAAGGATGAGAATTCAGGAGGAAGTGAGCTTTTCCTCACTAGCAATACATTGCATTATTATGTATATAATAATTATACTGTCTATATTATTATACTGCAAAAGAGCATATGAATGACTCCACATATGCCCATTCATTCATTGTTCATTCATTGTTACCTTATATACCATATTTTATTCAGGAGTTCAAAACAACTTTCATTTTATCTCCACAAGAGGTAGGGTGAACTGAGAGACAGTGACTGGCCCAAAGTTACTCAATGTGTTTCCCTGGTTGAATCTGTAACTGAACCTGGATCTCAGTTCTGTTCAGCAACTTAACAGACTGCCCTGGCTCTAAACAAGAAGCATTTGGTGATATTATGAAGGATTTAAGTTATATTAATTATTAATTGTAGGCTATAGGTATAGTTTGAGACATCGGATATATTTATTTATTTACTAAATTTGTATGCCACCAAACTCAGAAATGATTCACGGCAGCCCACAATAAAAAACATACAATATATTAAAACAATTAAAACCCATAACATAAAATAAAAAATAGTCAAATGGAGAGGGGAGGAGCAAAAATACATATATGGGGGAGGAGGACAATACTAAGGCACTAACCACCTCCAAGATATTGAACTCCCATTGGAGCCCCGAGCCAGCTGGCAGATATGTAGTCTTCTACATTCTTTTGGAAGCTTAAGAATTTGGGTTGGATAGAATGAATTAAGAATATGGTAAAAATAATGATGTTAATGTTAAATTGTATTAATTGTACCTTTATTAACTGTTAGGGATCAAAATAATTCCAGAAGTCAATTGCAAATTGATAGGTTGGTATTTTTTCTGTTCTGAAAAGTAAGCATTTTTAAATAATCAAACCTTTTATTACAATATAATTCTGTTGATTACAGCATCATGTTTTTATTTTTGCAGAATTTTAGATTTATTTTTGGTGGTTCTATTGTTGCTGTTTTATCAAAAATCGTATTTTGTAGTTGTATCTTTATAGATTTTTGTATATTGCTTCTGGTAAGTAATGATGAGTACTCAAAGTAGATGTCAAAAAGAAGAGAAGGCAAGAGAAGCTGTTTACTTATTGCTAGAATGCTGAATTTCCGTTGAAACTGGCTTTAATTGCTCATAGACACCAATTTGTTTTACAAACAGTATTTTGCTTTGCAAGTAGAAACTACATCTAATACTGCCTTTATACAAACAATACCAATCATTAGCCTCCCGTATTTATTTCTAAGAGGTAATAAAATCCTTTAAGTCTGCCTTCTAAATTTTAGCTAGGTAGTAAGCACTTGTAATTCCCATAGAGCTACCTGGTTATCATAATGTAGTGATCAGCTATTCCTATCCTACAGTAAGTAGCAAGCTTCCTTTTCTTGCAAGATGAACAGGACTAATGAGCTCTGATTCTGTTTTTATGCTTTACTTATTTCCATTTTATATAAACTAAAGTTCATACGAGACTAAAATAGCTATCCCAAGTTGAACTATTATACTGAACTACAATTTCCATCATCCCAAATCATCGTGAGATAATTGTTTTGTTTGGAATGTTAATTACTGGGTCAGGGAATACCAGAATATAAAGTGTTTTTGCCATGCCTATAATATCATCATAAAACAGCTCTTCCCTTGCAGTTAAAAAGGAGTCATATGTACAGAGCTAGATTTGGAACTTGCTTCTGATAATGCTACTAGAAAAGGTTTTCCTTAATCTAGTTTTAAGCATAGATTGTATTTAGATTATCAATGCAGATTATAAATATTATTTTCAAATACTACCATTTCATTTAAATTTTAATTAGATGGAACAGGAAAAATATTGCCTGGAATTAAATTATGTTATATTTAATTTAATTTAAAGGTACATAATTATATTTATTGTCCTTGCTCTGTCTGCCTTTTTGTCCTGGACCTGCCTATACTTTGAGAATGCAAACCACAGCATGCCAGCCAGATACCAAATGTTTGTTTATTTTATTAAATGTATATCGCAGCCCATCTCACATTTGTGACTTTGGGTGACACACAGAATACAAATTATGTTATACAAGTATGTTTTAAAATATTCTATGTTGTGAAATAAAGGCGTGGTTATGATCAAAAGGACTTTAAAAAGGTTAATTCAACACTTCAGATGTTTGTTAGCAAATGAAAAATATCAGCCTTATACGTTCTGTGAGAAGACAAATTTCTCTCATTTGTTTCCCCAAAGTGATACTTACCAAATATATTAACTTCTGTATTTGCCTCATTAAAATCAACTGAACTTATATTTGGGAAGATATGTTTAAAATTCTGCTGAGCAGAGAAATAAAATGAATATGTGTCCAGTACTGTCTAAAAAGTATGAGCTGAATTGGGTATCTTTTCTATATTGTTTAGCTTAATCTATTGGATAAAACAGCAAAACTGCACCCTCCAAGTTCTGGAGGTTTTCTTCACTTGTTTCTTTCCATGGAGACAACTTCAGTAATCTTTTTATAGAATAATTAGACTGCTGAGAAGCTTTGTTAATAAGAACACAGGACAAATAAAGAAGTGTATGAGCATGGCTCTTTGCCAAGCTTGAGCCATTACTGCTTTGCCAGTGATTCTTCTGTTCTTTGGCAGAGTGCTTGATTGAAATTACAGTTGTCTTACCCGCTGATTATCTTGGTAAAAGAAAAACAAATCTGTCTAGCCATATCTTGCCATCTTCCACAAAAGCCAGAAGATAACTGCCTCTGGGACCATTGTTTTGAGCAGGAAGTGTATTTGCTATGATGCCCTAGGGATTTAGGAGAGAAGGAATAAATTGCTCAGCTTCTGAATCAGGATTTTCAAATGGGCTGTCTTGGTCTAGATATTAGGAAGTAGAACAAGATGCTCTAAAGTCTCCATCTGAAGTTTTAAGAACTGGTTAGCAACTGCTGGTACCAGTTGTACTGTTGATTCTTCTTGGACCCTCCAGTTGCTTCAATATAGCTACAACAACTGACGGCCAACACATTAAATGTTGGATTCCAAAATGTCTAGTAATTATTATTAAGGTTAAGAGAAATAATATAAATAATTCTTGCCTCAAGTATACAGTATGTTACTAAGATTGTATTTTACAAATTGTAAAAAAATAACTTGTTCCATAATAGAGATACCAGAATTCATGAATAAGAAATGCAGTATCAATGCAAGAAATGTCTATTGCTTTTATAACAAATGACTAAAATAAATATGTGATAGATTGAGCTGTTGAGGTGATATTTGGCATCCTAAGTATCTTGGTTTTTAACAGCAATAAAATTTTAAATAAAGCCCTTACTCCCACTCCCATGGGCTTCTGTGTTCTAGAAGCAGTACACATAGCCTTCCATTCTCTGCCCATACTTACCAACCCTCACAGGTACACTTTGCCTGATTATTAGTTTTTTGGTAGGACCATATAAATGAGTCATGCCTTAGGTTTGAGGCAGGCAGTTTGCAGAAGTGAATGGTAACTTGCTTCACTGTGACATCTGTTCCAAACACAAAGTTTATTAGGAAAGAATAGACTAATGAGAATTCATTTACAAGGCAGATGCCAGGTATTTTTCAAGTAATCATTATTCTAACCACCTTACTTATTTGTAGTATGCTTACCCCAGAAGATTGCTATTAAAAGAAGCGGTAAAATTTAGTTTCCTATAATTTCAAGTCCAGAAATACTTATGTTTAATATAGAAATACTGTACATGTTTTCATATGAACAACATAAACTGGATTATTTTATGTAAAGATTTATTGGAATTTATTTATTATGCAGCTCAGCTTCAAAAAAATGCTTCAGATGAATTTCTTAATGAGGATTTGCTATAGGGCACATTTTATGAGGGTTTAGAGCTGATAAAAAACAAAGGAAGTGTTGTTAGATTACAAGAAGTTATTCCAACAAAGCTTATTTTTACTTCTACTTGTTATACAGCACTAATGTGTTTTAGCATTTTTTAAGCTAACTTTTCATGTTGGCCTTAATCAGATATTGAGGCCTTCCAAATCTATCAGCCCATTTGCTTCTTAAGCCTTGATTGTTTGTTTCTTTAAATTTATTGGCTGCCCAACTCCAGTGGACTATGAGGTGCAGTGGCGCAGCGGATTAGTGCCTCCAGATATGTCGTCCAGAAACAGCCAGCACTCTGGCAGGTTCGATCCGCAAGCTCCGCATCACGGGCTGAGCTTACCTCAGCTCCTGCCTACCCAGCAGTTCGAAAGCACATGAAAATGCAAGTAGATTAATGAGGACCTCCTTCAGAGGGAAAAATTGCTGGTCGGCAAATCGATGGAGGAGCGACTCGGCACGATGGTACACCAAAGTCGGCACGAAAAACTCACTTGTCCCGGGGGCAGAGTAGGAGACTCAGAGGATGCCCCAAATATGAACATCGTCTGCCAGCCAAGGGGGGCAGGGTAAAATAAATGTATAATCACTAACCTATGTAAGCCGCCAAGAGTCTTTGGAAATTGGCGGCATAGAAATATGATTAATAAATAAATAAAAAGGAGATGACCATCAGTAAGATGGATGGACTCAGTTACAGTGATGCTGGATTCATCATCAGATGGAAGGTATGAAGGCTGAGGACAGATTCTCATGAAGAAAATCTATGTGGTTACTTAGGATCAACATCGACTGGATGGCATAAAAGCTATGATTCACACCAGATCTAAAAATGAACATAGGCATTCCAAATTCAGTATGTCCCCTTCAGCAGAAGTGATATTTCAGCTAGAGAGGTGCTGATGCAAGCTGCTCTGGACTCAGTGAGCATGGAGAATGTCTAGCTATGATTAGTAAACTAATATTGAACCATCCAGTTTCCTTTTCATTCAGAGAAAGTAGGCTTTTTTCAAAATTTGCCTAATATCAAACAAGCAGATCAATTTTAGGCCCAATCATGGGATTTTTTTGGTTAGACTTCATGGACACTGCTGCCTTGGTTCACAAATCTCATTCAACCTTGGTTAGGGGAATAGGACTCAATTCATAAATCAAATGAAAAGCCAGACACCATAATTCTTAAAATGCAACAGTTGCGGCCACATAAACATACACCAAAATGCATCAACTGCATTTGGAATTGTGTCAACAATGAACTGTCCAATTCTGTTTTATCCATCTCAAATGGCTGAACCAAGGGAGGGGGTGATCATTTGGCCTGTAGGAGATCCAGTTCACAATCTCTACTTTTTCTCCCATTCAAGCTGGGATGGGTCCAAACTGGGGATTCTTTCTGATAAGTCAGGGGATGCAACCATTTAAAAACACCTCAAGGCAGTACGATCTCAACATTTCTGCCCTGGCCATTCCAGGAGGAAGAGAGGCACCTCTGTACATACAAGAACAAAAATATAATGGTCTGTGAGTCCCACCATTCTCTGAAACCCCTATATCTACATCGTCGGCTCTAGGACCTCCAAAACCCCACTTGTCTCCAGACAAACAAGTCTGCTGGGAAATGGGAGAACAGCACAGAACTGGGAGACAGGCAGCGGTTGCCATTCATGTATTGATTCAAGCTGAATGGCTACTTCTTTGTCAGCAGGGCCTTGGCTGTTTAATTTTGATTTTTTTCCCCTTGAGTCTGTTACTTTCCTTCTCTAATTCTGGCACATTTGCTTCTCTCAGCTGGTGAAGCTGTCAGAACAAATAGAAAGCAATACATGGGAACAAGGCAAACACATGGGTCAATGTCAAATTGAAGCCAATCATTTTCAGGCCGAAAGCCAAAGGCTTGCCTTTCAATTTCACTCATGTCCTCAAATCTAAATAGCACTATACTGCTTAAAAAGCAAAAGCTCTGTCTTCATTGGGAGGGGGTTCCAAAGCAACCTCCTCCCTCCATTTTTTTGCACAAACACGCAGCATTGAAGAACAGATTGGGAATTACGGAGGAGTTTCAACCATCTCCTTGGTGAATAGCAAGGAAAAGCATCTACGTATAATTATTACAAAGGGAACATTTAACAATTAATTGAGCCAGCAGAAAGTAAACCTCCCGAGCTTCAGACTTTAAGGGCTCACTCACTAAGCAAAAGGGCAGAGGATTTTCAACTTCACCATAGGAGATCTCAGCCCAATTAAGCACTGGGTAAATAAAATAAAATAAATCTGGCTGTCTCAGCCAGGATGCAAATGTGCTGGAGAGACATGAAAAAAGAGAGATAAAAAGCAAACCAAATGCCTTCTGTTGTCTTGTTGTATTCACAGGTAATCCAACTGACATCAGGCATAAGCAAGGAAAAACTGTGTAATGGAGGGTTAGAAGCAATGCAATTCCAAAAAAAATGAACCGAGGGTGGAGGTGACAACATTACAAGCCTTTATCGGTCTTGTGGTACAAACAGGTTAAACATGAAGGCGCCACAACCATGAGAGGGAGGGGGAACAAGAGACACTCCTGGGGCCTGGCACATGGGTCACTGCCAAGGTCAGCAGGTTTCCCCTGCTTTTCTGGTCCCGAGTAGTTTAGAGGTTTGCACACCAGGGCACATCATCTCCAGGGATTTCCCAAGGGAAGATGATTTTATGGTCCACAACAGAACCATAGGCACAGCTCTTTTCATTCAGGGGCCAGAGGATCAGAAGTCTTGAAGCGAATGGTGGAACTGAGATCAGGACTGACTCTGAAACCAGATCACTGGCTTGCGAAAAAGAGGAGATAGCCCCCTTTGCCCCAGATTCCAATTTTTGGCCTCTCTTTCTGCCTTTCTTCCATCCTCCTGCAACAAGCTGAACCAATTTGCTCTGGGCAAGGAGAAAGGGGCAAGCTTTAGCCTCATACACATGACAGCTGTAGGACCAGTTCATGATTCACTGCCTTTCAGATCAGCAGGCAAGTCAACTATTTGATGGGCTATTAAATTCTTATGGCCTTGTTTACAAAGTTGACTCTGCACCTCAGCCCCATCCTCACAGTCACTCATCATATCTGTAGGACAGAAGACACAAACTTATCTGACAAGATTGGGACAATGCAAGGAGGCTGGGGTCATCTGCAGGTATTATCTCCTACTATATCAGTGTTTTTCAATCTCAGCAACTTTAAGGTATCTGGACTTCAACTCCCAGAATTCCCCAGGCTGAAGAATTCTGGGAGTTGAAGTCCATTCATAGAAACATAGTACTAGATAAACAGCAAACATTTTTGTCAAGGGTGGATTCCTTTCCAGCCAACATTAGCTCACGTGGGAGATGTTTACAGGCTTGGAGGATTCTCAAGGTTTGTAGAAGTTCAAAAGTCTTACAGGGAAATCTCCCACACTTCCAAGGAAGGCTGAGTGTGGTCAGAGGGCCAAGGGTTTGTAAATCAGACAGAGGTTGCTGAGGGAAGTTGTGGCTGAGTGGCCAGCTGACAAGCCAGGAAGCAAGGCTGCAATATTTTGTACATTTAGTAAGAACTGATGCTGGATCTTGGATATCACAACTCATGTCAGTCATGGAAAGAATCCCAGAATTTTCTCTGACAAATCCCAGCTTAGTCTGCTTTCCAATGGCACTTGCCACCTAAGGCTTCCAAAAGCAATTCAGCCCCTTGGCTTCAACATTTGGAGTCAAGTGCCTTTCTCAACCACAAGGCTCCGTAACACGGCTTGGCTTTTTCTGGGCAAGGAGTTTGGAAGAATAATACTCACGGCTCCTCTCCCAGAGCTTGGCAGGGGACAAAATCTCTTCCAGCTATCTTTGTTCTCTGAGCTTTCCCATCCAATTCTGAACATGCTTTGGCAGAAATATTTGCCTAGAGAGGGGGGAGATAGGAGACCACCTCAAACTCCTTTTTGGAGACAAGGAAGAATGGAAGACCACAAATAAAAAGTCTCTTTTTCTAGAAAGAGAGAGTACAATCAACAGGAAAGGGCTGATTTTAGCCAAATATTTATTAGGCCCTGCGCCTTTTATTTTCTTTTTTTTAAAGGCAAGCATTTATTTATTTGCACTAATTAAGTATGACCCAAGAAATAAAGATTGTTTAGGGTAAGTTAAGAGTAGAGACAGCACCTCCCTAATCAGGTGGGGAAACATGTCCCTGGAAGGCCTCTCCCACAGACAGCACCACTGTTAAAAATCAGAGATTTATGACAGAGAACACTACAGATTCTGACTAGGAAATGAGGTGCAAGGGGAAAGAAAATAATTGGCCAGAATGCTGGAAATTTAAGCTTCCTGCTCCCAAAGAAGCATATGCTACACTGCTCCTATTAGGTCCTCTTTGTGGACAAGAATTTTCAAAATGCTAAGAGGTACATTAAGGGACAATGGTGAGCTTCGAATTTTTGAGGAGTTCCTGGTGACTGGCACTTTTCTTCCAGCAGCTGTCAAGCAGGACAAGGTAGGGTAACCAAGAGAAGTGTGCATAAACATGAACAATAAACCAGGATTTTCTCCAACTCTGCCTCCCACCATAAGACTAAACAAGCAAAAGCTCAATTACTAAAAAAGGCCTGGAATAAGGAACAACACTGCAGGAACCAGTCTACAGTTCTCACTCTTGAGTGCCCCCAGGCTAGCTGCTAATGCTGAAAGAGCAGGATGCCACCCGCCTGCCTGCTCCCTTCCTACAGACTCAGCAGAAGCATCAAAAGCTACAATTAGACATCACCTCCTTCCCAGCATGCAATAAAGACAGGTCAGTCATCTTATTTTGCATATAACACAACCATCTTGTGCCAGAGCACCATCAGCATTTGGAACAAAGGCGTAAATTACACTCTCTCCATTCTCTGTAATGGGGCTGTAAAAGGGAATACCCTTTCTCTATGAGAAATAAGCGTTTGAAGAGAAAGGGATAGAAAACGTGTTTGCGCGTCCCTCCAGTGCAAGCAAGCATAAGGGTTGGACCCAGCTGGTTACAAAGCACTTAACAGCTGGCATCGACACAAACAAAAGAAACTCTGGTAATCTCAAATATGGAAGGAACCTTTAGAGGCGCTCCGGTGTGTTTTCCTTCTCTTCCTTCATTATACCCAGAGATTGTTCGCCCCCCACTTCACCAGCACAACTTTGAAAGTGAGATTCCCTTCTACCTGGAAGGTGAGATCCTTCCCTCGGGGCTAAATTTGCACAGCACACTAGAATTGGCTAAAACTGGGAGGAAGGACATAATTTTGTGGCTCATCAGACCATCGTGCTGGGCCTCAATTGGGTTTACCTACTTAGGAATGGCATAAGATGGGAGCTACAGGCAGAGCAATTTTGAGCTGGGTTTACCACCATGTGTGAACCCAGTCAGTGAATCACCCTGGAGAGGAATTTCTGTCCTTACGATTTCAATGATCTAGTAGATCAGCATCTTCTCCTTATCTTTCACCCTAACTTTGGAAGATGGGGAAGGGAAATGCAATGTTGATTGTCAGACAGAAGCCTGCACTGGATACTGTAAATTCACAGGTCTGAGGCTGTAATAGCACTCCCAAAATATAATAGTACATTCATGCATTTATTGGAAGCAGATACCCTATTTTCTCACTGGCATGCAATGGCATTGCGATATCCATCTAAATGCAACAAAGTGCCCACACCTTTTGCACAAAAGTTAGTGCTCAGAATCTGTCTCCATCACACCAGGCTGCTAGAGTCGACTTGTGAACAGAGGCAGATAAGTGCAAGGTATGCAAAGTGACAGTTTCAACCAGCAGAAACTTTTTGAGGTTGGAGAAGAAAAAGGATTTAAAATTCAGGAAATGTAATCATTTGGTAATTAAATAATCCAGGAGCAGACTCTTAAAAAATTACTGCAGTGGGGCAGAGCTCTTCCCATATTCTTGTTTGCCAAAGCTAGCATTCTGCCCACCTTCGCGGCCTAGCTTTTATTCCTATTTGTCTTTCTTCCATGATGAACCTCATAGATTAAATCATTTTAATCCTGATAAATCCTTTTAAACAATTCTGGATTGTCACAGCAAAAATGAGAGTGTCCTACTTTTGAGTTCCCAGAGATAGGAGAGGTACCAAACCAGTCTTACTCAATCCAGTGAACTGAATTCACCAAGGGGCTCTCCTCTTCTCTACTGATACACACAATCCTTTTGGAAGAAAAATATTCCAAAAATATTCTATTAAAATATTAGAACTAAGACCCATAAACAGGAGCTGACCCACTGCCTTTAACAGTACTCTGCTGACGGAGTTCTTATATTCTCTTCCCTATGACTGTACCTTTAACAGTACTCTGCTGATGGAGTTCTTATATTCTCTTCCCTATGACTGTATAAGGGTTTGTTTGGAGTTTACAAGGAACACAATCCATCCCTGGTTCAATTCTATGAATAGGGTACAGCTAAAAGTCATAAGGATATTGTTATGATGTGAGGTTAAAAAGTCTTGGAGGGGAATTGGTCTGTTTCCTCAAGCACAGGTGGTGGTGGGGAGGCAGGGGGCCCTCGGTCCTTGTGAGAAAACTCTATGTAAAGTAACTCTCTGCCCAAGTCCTGTGGATGTATTCATCAACCATCAGCTGAATCTGAAATAAGGACAAGCAAAGGACATGGCGGTGTTGCAGCTAAATTTCATTAAGGAGTCAAGCAAGCACACTTGTATATTTAGCAAAGGCAGAGAAATTAATCCAACTGAACATCCCTCTCCCCAGGATGCTATTTTCCAAGTTAAAAAATTATGTTCAGAAAACAAGGCAGTCATCAAGACACCAAAGTTGGAAAGAGAGATGGAACCATCCAATGTCCAATATACAATTATGGGTTGAAGTGTAGGTGCCTATGAGTTTCAACTGCTGCTTGAATCCAAAACAGCTGGATGAGTGAAATGGTGCCTTTTAGACAGGCTGGTGGGCAAGGCCTGAGTGACAGCACTTGGGACTGACATAGTAAATAAACATCTGCAGGTAGGAGGGAAGAAAGGTTGGGGAGGGGGGAGGGGGGACCTATTTCTGGGGACTAAATGCAATCTTGTCCTGCTCACATGCTGCAGGAGGAACAGGTGGTCCCTGTGGGTTCTCCATCCTTAAAAAACACACTGGGCAGCTTCAAGGCCTCACTATGGCCCAAGATCACCCAACTGACAAAAGAAGCCATTTTAGCTGCCTCTTAAATGGTGTTGTAAATCAGTTTTCCTTCTGAGTCATTTTGATAGAAAGAAGGGAGGGACACAACTAGCCCAAATACACCCATCCACATACAGAGAGAGACCAAGAGGATGAGAATAAGGGTTAGTGTTAGGGCTAGCGCTAGGGCTAGGGAGTGACCCAGGAG
>JANHZU010002230.1:122329-132421 GCA_032468055.1 Acrochordus granulatus | reverse complement strand
GTCTTGTACTACTTTAATTCCTTTGGTTTGCCTTCTTTGAGCAAGACATTTTCTGAAAGTAGCCTGCCCAACAAACATCTTCAGATAATTACTTAATACATTGTGATCTCTCAGACTTCTTTGACCTAGGGTAGATATTTGATGGGTTTCCATTATTGCACTGTAAGCAACATCTCTCATCCTGAGATTTAATCTGATTTTCTTATCAATCACCTCACTGAAAAAATTCTCCTCCTGACAAGAGATCTGTGTTGGACTTGGTGGTAGTTGTGTCCAACTCTTTGTGATCCTATGGACCACAGTACACCAGGCCTTCCTGTCTTACACTGCCCCCCAGAACTAGCCCAAACCCATGCCCACCGCACTGATGACACTATCCAACCATCTCATCCTCTGTCATCCCCTTCTCCTTTTGCCTTCAATCCTTCCCAGCATCACGGTCTTCTCCAATGAGTCCTCTCTTTCCATTAGGTGGTCAAAGTATCTGTCCTTCCAAAGAGCAATCAGGGTTAATTTCCTCTAGGACGATTGGTTTGGCCTCCTTGCAGTTCAAAGGACTCTCAAGAGTCTTCACAAGCACCAAAATTTGAAGGCATCAATTCTACGACACTCAGAGTTCCTTAGGGTCCTGGTCTCACAGCCACACATTACTACTGGGAAAACCATAGCCTTGACTATATGGACCTTTGTTGGCAAGGTGATGTCTCTGCTTTTTAATATGCAGTCGAGGCTTGCCATAGCTTTCCTCCCAAGGAGCAAGCGTCTTTTAATGTCATGGCTGCAGTCACCGTCTGGAATGATCTTGGAGCCCAAGAAGGTAAAATCTGCCACTGCCTCCATTTCTTCCCCTTCTGTTTGCCAGGAAGTGATGGGACTGGATGCCCAGATCTTAGTTTTTTTTAATGTTGAGTTTCAAGCCAGCTTTTGCTGCTGCTGCTTCTTCTTTGTTTTGGTCTTGGGGGAGGGGGGAACTAATCCTGAAAATCAATTTAATTTGATTATTATGGCCCCCGTTTCCAGTCAATTGAGTAACATGACTCATGCAAGATCCCTTTTGCCATTTCGTGTTAAGTCTCTTCAACACTAGCTCCATAACCAATTAATCTATAGCTCAGTGGCTTGTGGCAACAATTATCAATCTTCACGACCATCTAAAAGGACATATGGATGTATCTGACTCTCCCCATCAATATAATTACCTTCACTGGGTTTAGGGTTGAGCAAGCACTAAATATACAGTAATGGCTCATTTTTCATAATATATTTGAATTTCACAGGGTTTTTAAACTTTGTGGTATCAGAGCTATGACCCTCTGTAGGATCCTGAAGTTTAAGCAATTCTGGTGTAGGATGTCTTGAGTAACTGTAGCAAAACTGCAAAAAATTGCAAAACTTTCTCAAAAAAGGCAATTGGACTTTTTTTTAGTAGATATAAACGGAAACATTTTGTCTCCTGTCCAGAAGACTTTCCCAATCCATGTGGAAATGGAAGAGGTGGCAAGAATATGAAATATTCTTAATATGAATAAACATTTCCACTTGCATCTACTAATAAAAGTCCAGTTGACTTTTTTGAGAAAGTTTTGCATTGTTTTGCAATTTTGCTACAAATCATAATGGATTAATTAATTAATTAGTAACTGTTCACTGCAATCTCATAAATAGGCCCACTGTGTGCATTTACCACTGAGCATATCTAGCATCCCAACCCAAAAAAAAGCTCACAGCAGAAGAATTCATAAAAGGTCTTCCAGACATTGCATGGATGTTCTAGCTGTGATGCAACCTTCTGTATTTCAGAAGCTCTAAAGGGGCCAGGCATACTTTCTGTTGAATCTTACCACACACCCAACACTAATCCATTTGTTTAACTTTTTTCTTCTCCATCTTTCGCAGCTGTTACAATGGGTTACGCACACTTACTGCTTCTGCTGTAATTGCACCTGAATTTTAGGGAACCCATAAAAGTAAAAAAAAATCTTAAAAAAGTCAATGATTTGGGTTCCTGCTGAGGAAGTGTTCTCTGAAGTAAACCACACTAATATATCACATAAACTGCCAAGCACACAGATGTTTACACAGATGTATAAAAAGGGAATTAGGATAGCAGCAACACATCCATTCAGGGTGGGAGAATCTGAGCAGGGCTTGGCAAGCTCCTTAGCTTAAGTTTTGCAGTAATTTTTTCCTGGCCGATAAGCTCCCTTTCACATTACACAAAACAACTGTCAGCATGGCAGCTCCTGCTGTCACTTGACAAGGGAGGAAAACACTAGCTGGCTGCAGCACCACAGGATCAGGAAGGATTAAATGTCCTCTGGCATCAAAGCTCTGCCACACCCACAGAGAGTGAGTCCCCTATGGAGTCTTAGTCTTTGCAAACAGTAGCAGCAAAGGTGTGAGTAGAAATGCTTATAGGTTACATAAGAGAAATTAGATGACATCCTGATTATCTTAACCTTTTTGGTGGCTGCAGCAATTAAATTCCAAGCAGCCATGGCTGTACCATTATGTTTGTGATCCAGGCTTGCGGAAAGCTGGACCAGAAAATTTTCAATTTACAGAATGGTCAAGGGGACCAGGATCCCAAATCTATTGCTTTTCTGTAACTAGCAAAACAAAAGTTCAATTTCATACTTAAAAACCTGAGAAATTAGTTCCTTTGACAGTTGTCTCACTGGGAGCCCCACAATCATGGAAACTTCACTATAAAGCAGGATTTCTCAAGCTTGGCAATTTTAAGATGTATGGACTTCAACTCCCCTAGTCAGCATGACTTCTAGCATCCATCCAAAACCACCTCGGAACTTAGAGCCTAAGAAGTCATGGGTGCATTTCCTTAACCATTGGTCAACCACAATGGATCCACCAAGCACTTGTGTGAAGTAGCTGCTAAGAGGGTCTGTAGACCCCATGCCATCCTGTCCAGAACTATCTCACTGTTGCCAACATATTTTCTCAGAAACAGTAGCTCTTATAAACAGTGGAGAGTGGACCGTGCTAATATTCCATACAACTGGGATATGAACTTGCATAAAAAGGGAAAGAAGCATGACCCCAATATTTTTGATTTCCAGCTTGCCAAGCTCCCACTTCATGTGATGAAGAAGCATGTTCAGATGCTTGTCAAGCATTTGTTGAAAAGACATTATATGGAAAATTATTCCACATTTGATATCTAATGGGGAGTTGAACAGAAGCCCACTTGTATGATTTGTAATCATAATTTTCTGGAACAAGGATTTCTGCTAGGAAAATGAAATGGAAAATGAATGAACTGAAAAAAGACTCACCAAAGAGGCAATGAATTCTAGAAGAAATTAGGTTGATGGGATTTCAAAAGGGTGGAAGAGATCTGGCATCAGCCAAACCAAGTCAGGGAACGTTCTGAATCTCAGAAGCAAATGTCACTAAAGATTTAGGAATATTAGAGAGTTTTGCCATTTATCAAAATGTTCTGAGCATCTTAAATTGCTGTTACAGTTCTGGTGTGGCCCAAACTGATACATGCACACCATGATTAATAGGTTACAAGGACTCCTAGTAAGATTGTGGTCATGCTGACTCCAGCCAAGACATTAAAACAACTTGCAATCCAAAGGTATAAATTGTAACTGGTTTCACAATGCTAGGGTAAATCCTGAATCATTCCCCAAATCCATCTATTTATATTTTTGACATCATTCATCCTGTTACAGCTAATATGATTTTCTTTCTTGAAAAATTAATTCCCATTTGGCAAATATAATACTGAATCGTCAACCATATCCGTGCAACACAACTATATGATTTCCAGCTGATCCTGTCTTATCTCTATAAAGCTACAGTGAGAGATCAAGAAGAATCCTTCCTCCACCACACTTTTCCAACTCAAAACCATTTTTAAAAATCTTTTTCAACCAAGCAACAGTTATTTGATGACTCAAGAAAAGACAAAAGACTAGAACTATTTCCTGTTCATTGTTTTAAAAAACAGAGAGACAAAGAAAGAGAATTCTGATTGATGGGACAGCTAAATATATCAAATTAAAAAATATCAAGAATCAATTCCCAGCCTCCTAAAACCAAGTCAAGTGCAGAATGACAGCACAGTGCTAAATTCCCAGGGCTTTAACCCAATGGCAAATTTCCAACTCACAAGATTTTGTATAGATAGATGATCCAGGCTTTCAATGAAATCATCACACCATGCTTCAGATCATGCCACCTATTTTATTGCTTCACAGGGACCTGAAAATTGGTCCTTTGAAAGCTTACGTGATGGAGCCTGTTTTCCTCCAGCAATTAGAAACAAAGCATAGGTCACCACTCCTGCTTAGGTATTGCAAAACTCTCCATAAATCACAGCAGTCAAATCTGAGGTTAGACAACCTGGTTTCTCTAGGATTCTCGGCAAATGGTGGCTACAGAAAGGACGAAGATAGGGGTGTCCAACCTTGGCAATTTTAAGATGTATGGAATTCAATTCCCCAAATTCCTCAGCCAGCTATGGTATTATTCAGCCAGCACACCTGTAAGGTTAGAGAAGACATTCTATTGCATGCTGCTTTTCCCACTTATGCCCTCTAAGAGGTTTATGCACTCTTGGAGCCAGAGCTTACATTTAATGTGAAATCCACCAAAAAAGCACTCTGAGGCAACTAAGCACATGGCGGAACTAAGAGACAGGAGGTTTTTCTTCCTGATTTCTTCTCTGAAGGCCTTCCTCCAACAAGCCAGACAGATAAATCTTTTAACAAGATTGTGTGGGTCATGTGTTACCAGCCTTCATAAACACAACCAGTCTCACACTGCAAAATAGAAAAACAGAGTCTTCAGCAAATGGCAGATTAAAAAAGAGATGAGTGTTGCTATTGCCAGGAAGAAGTCGGGGATCCCCTTGGGAGAAGAAGAAGAAAAAAGAAAGCTGTAATTTTGGGTAGGGAGGAAGAGAATGACTGAACATACTACAATAAAAAAATCATTTAACACTCAGTTTGCACCAATCATATCCATAGGTACTAGGAGTAATCTCACGAATGACTCCTCTGTCCATTCAGACCTCTGAAAATCTATATTTCTGGGCCATATGACACACATTTTTGGCACAGATTTTCCTGGAAAAAAACCTAGCATGCTAGAGCAAAAGCAAGAAAGAGGTCTGGAATTTTTTTTTTTTTTGCAAAAGCCATTAATGAGGCCCAGGTTATGAATGGAAAATGAAGACAGCATTCTGTCAATCTGTGTCATTCTCTGACAGTATTTTTGTGATTTTTTTTAAACAAGAGGCATAAAAAAACCCACACAAAATATGTCCAACTCAGATCCACAAACTATCCAATAATTGCACTTGGCAGACAGTGACTGAAAAGCAGCAAGCAAGAAAATAACATTCAGATGTTACTGACTGAAATAACAGTTTATATATTCAGTAAAAAAAGAATAGTACAAGTTGGCTTTTTACAAAGGTCTTTCCAAATGGATTAGCTGCAAAAGTATTGACCACAATTCCCACTACCCCAATCAAACTGGGGTTCATAGGAGTTGCAGGACATCACCTCAGCCAAGAAAAGCCACTTCAGATATTTTTCTCTTAAGATTCCAGATGTGTGAACTTCAATTCCCAGAATTCTCAGCAAAGGCCTTGTTGGCTAGAGGATCATGGTTGGAAGCCCACAGGTTGTCTGCCCAATAAGCACCAGGCTGTGATATCTGAAAGAAAACAGAACTGGGGAGGGAAGAGAAGCAGACAGATATTCTAAAGAAGAAAGGAGAGAAATAAGGATGCATGGAAGCAACCCCATTAAAAAGAAAATGAATTGTTATGCCAGCTTGACAATATCAGAAAAAGCAGAACACTTCTGCTTATACAAATTCTCACAGAAGCCACTTTGAGCTTGGTTAAGTCCCCAGAGGTGATGAGCCAAGGTTTGCCCACACAGTGCTAGGTGGCTACAGAGCCTGTTTGGCACGGAGAACCGAATTACTGGAAGCCCATCCATCATGTCCCTGGGACGGAAAGGCCCATGTTAAACAAGCTGATTGTAACTTGTCTCCTTTTTTTCCCAGGGAACACAGACATTTGAACCAATTATAAATTACCAGATTTCAGTCAGCAATCAAGCATTTTCAAAATGAATGCTGAAAAAAAAGGCTAAGACTCTCACTGAGGGAAAGAGCAGCTCCGAGTACCAAGTCTGCATTTTTTAGCAAGGCAGGAAACTAAACAATTAAGAGAATAACTGCAAGATGTGCAATTTTGGTACTGCAGAATGATGCAGTGTTCAGTTTGATATGTGGGCTAACTCTCAAGTTCCAGTTAGGACCTTTAAAGCAAAGTTCTAGTCCTTTTGTTTTTAAGAATTTGCTCAAAAGTGCTTGGGCTTTATTTGCAAGATTTCCCCCAAACTAGGATAGGGTCTATACGCAAGACCTGCCAATAACAGAAGAAATCCAGGGGTGCATGGAGTGGCTTGCTCCTTCCAAAAGCTCGCAAAACTAGTAACCTGAGCCAAGGTAATGCTATGCATGAACTTTCCTCTGTGCATTGAGTTTTATCTTAGCGCAGAATTTGAACTTCCAGGGCAGAGTGTGTCCGCACACATGCACACGTTCCTTATTAACAGAGCTCTTTTGGCTTCCCAGCAGGAAGTCCCACAAAGAGGAGGACTAGACTTGTAAGGTTTATCTCACAGAGCAGTTTCTAATCAAATCTAAACTCACCAATCTGCACATGCACACCATCTCATACCTTGGCCTTCATAAGTGGGAGAGGCGCATTCTTGTAACTTATAAGACTCACAGTTTTTGTAGCCAACTCCAGCCTGAAAACATCAGCCACCTTCACAAATGACTTCTGGCATCTCCAAAGAACCCTGGAGGTTTCAAGCAAAAAAGGCCAGCCGCCAGCAACTCTGAATGAACAGTGGGAGTTCGTCTGCATCTGTCTGCAATATGGACTTAAGAAAGCTCACAAACTATCTACAACCTGGCATGCAGGTTACCGATACAGGGACATATTTGCTAAGCTAACCAGCTTCTCAGCCTCCAGCCAGCTTGTCATCTGAAGGGAAACAAAACCAGCTACTGTAAAGTTATTTGCTAGGATGCAAAGGTGACTTAAAATCAACAGTGCCCAGAATATTATACATCGGTACATTTCACACTAAATCATATCTTAATCATAAAGCAAACAAGCCTCAGTGCTGACTGACAACAATGGCCTTCACTTTTCCCTGTCCTCATTTGACACAAGATGAGGTCAGAAGCACCACTATCGTTTGAGTAACATCTGAACTGAGCAAATCATAATCCTTGCAAGAGTACATCTCTGGCTTGGAGCAAGCTATGATCTCCAGCCATCAAGGCTTGCTTATTTGAATACTAGTGCAAATATCTTGAGTGTGAATTATGACTTTTGTCGGAAAGGAGAAGTCTGTGCAATTCTAACCCACCATTCAGCATTTCTGAAACCAATTTCAGCATGCCTGCTCTTTTTTTAGCATTGAGGAAACAATTCAGATTTCCTGTTACATTCAGATGAACTCTGGTTAGTTTAAACTCTAGCTCGTTCCAATTAGCTAGGGCAAAAATACGGTTTATGGCTCTGGCTCACTAACAAGCAGTAGTTCAGAAAAAGTGGTGTTTAGCCAAATTCAGATTGATTAGGAAACTCTAACCAAGGACAAAAATCATGAGAGGAGTTCCAAGAACGACAATGACTAATCCCTTGTTTCTCCAGAACGTTTAGAATGGCTCTTTCTGTCCCAGTGTGAGCTGTTTCTTTCTACAACATCCCAGCTGGCTTGCAGCACAAAAAGACGTTTGTTCTTTATTGGCTTTTTGCATTAAACACATTAAATATGATGCTGTTTGAAAAAAAATCCATACATGTACTTAAACTTAGTAATGACCCATATCAAGCTTCACAACATTTCAAGTCCAATTTGGATAATGGTTCGGCAGCAAATTAGTAATCAGCCACTAATGGTTAACTACTTTGAACAAGTATGGCATTTAAGATGTGTGGTAAATAAGGAAAGAGAGAATAAGTATGTGTATATGAGAGGCACAGTTTCAGAGATAGAACTCCCAAATCTTACTTTGAAAAAAGATCCTGCAAAAAACAAGCCCACCTCTTTTTCAGCAGAAGCATCCCAGAGTGGTAAACCTTACCCTATGATCCTGACAGTCCATCTTTACTAATAAGTAGGAATTATTTTGGACTTCAAGAAGTCTTTTCTTATCCTATCTGAAGATGCTAAGAGGCTCACCTCAGGCACTTGGAAATCCCATCATCATGGTCATTTTGTTTTGGATCACATAATGAGAAGGCCCAAAACTGTGCGGCAGAGAATATGATTGAATCCTGATGGGAAAGATGTAGCCTCACTCAAGAGCCCAGAGAGAGCAAATCTTCTCAGGGACTGCTGAGCCAGAAAGCCTAATCCACCATTCCATTTCATTATATAAAACTGTAATTTTGCTTCTTACACCTTAGGAGGGGTGCTTCTTGCTGAGATTAAGTCAACAATGAGCATCAAAATGCATAAAACAAGGTGAGGCACTCTGGGGTCTTCATCAGCAGGTGGTCTCCGTGTGCAGCACCTTCTAATAAAGCAAGATCTTCCTTTAGGAAAGTCCCCAGGAGACAACAACATCTCTGGATCAGTAATAATGTTTTAATTACTTCAATGTATTCCACATCTTTCTGAATTTTCTATTTTCTCCTGAGCCACAAGTTATCGCCTCTTTTAGTGTATTTCTCCAGACTCACTTGCATGTCTGCAGGCAATTTATTAAGTGTGTTATGTGCGAGAGAGAAAAGACTATTTTGAGAATCTTTGCCAAACAGGAATCTGGTTGCCAAACCAGGCTAAGGTTCAACATGGGGGAGGGCAGACAGGGCTTCTCTGTATAATCTCTGGTCTCCTTTGCATCCCCCTCCAGTATTTTCAAGGCCATAAACATTCTCAGGCCATCAAAGGCCTTTGCCCATAAACAGGAGTTCAACTTATATGTTTACAGACTGTAGCTCTGGTTGTGGTTTCTCAAGCCACACATTTCCAACCCCCTACGAGCCATACTATTAAAGCATGCTTCCCAGCTCCCGGCCACTCCCTCCTAATACCTCTCTCCAAGTAAAACCCAGGCAGGGCAGGGCGCAAAGCCTTGCATTTTCATCAACAAACTCTTTTTTCCCAGATAAGGGGATAATCCATATCTGAGAGAAGAGATAGCAGGCACTTCTCCCAAAGCACCAGTCACTTGTTTTCATCCTTTCAACAATTTCCCCATTTTTCAAAACACAGTGGAGCTCATGCAGCCACTTCATTCAATCTGCCATGCCTGCTTCTGAGAAATTTTAATCTTATTTTGTTTTTGTTTTTTTCTGAGCTGTAGTTTCTATTATCCTGGCAAATATCAGCCTTCTCAGTGATATTCTCTAACTCAGGGAATATTTCTTCATTACTTCAAAATCCAGGTTAAGGAGTTTGCCAGACCTAAAACAACTGTTCAGGAATGGTTCATTCAAGCTAAAATTAACCCTGAGATGAGGGAAAGAGACTTTCATTTCCAGAAGCCTCATCTGGCATTACCAGTGGAAAAGGATGCTGAGAATGGCAGATCAGCAATACCTGGAAGGTTACAGTTTCCACATCCTGGAATAAGAGACAAAGCAATTTAGTGTGTGGACATGTTTTTACTTCAAGATGAACAGGCAGTGACACAGTAATATAGAAAGTGTGTATTCCTGATAAGTAATGCCTAGCAACCTTTTCCTCAATGGTACAAAATAGTTATGGGACACCAAACAAGTGTACAAAAAGTGTTTTGAGAGGATAAAGCAGCCCTAGAGCTCTTTGAAAACCACCCAAGCAAAGGACTTGCAGCCTTCGCAGGACTCCGACAAAGAAATTCATTTGATGAAAACTTACAGGGTGGCCTGAGAGACCAGAAACACACCCACATCTCTTCTGGCTTGAAATCCATGATGGACGATTCCCACCAAATTCTTCTTCCTTCCAGTGAATTGTGTTAAAAATGTAGTGCTCATGCTAATGCAGCCTTTCATGACCCTGGCACCTCCAGAGGGTAGATCATCAACTCCCA
>JANHZU010002230.1:101299-113847 GCA_032468055.1 Acrochordus granulatus | reverse complement strand
AACAGAAAAGAGGATCAAATCCAAAAAAGAGCATTTTTATATCAGCAGAAAATAACATACCAGTTGTCATTTTCCGGTCTGGAGGACCAAGCATTAAAACTTTTGTTATGTGTGAAAAGCAAGTTATTTTGAATATGGCATCTACAAATTCCATTAGCTTAGATGTGTAAATGAGAAAACTATCAACACAGATTTATATTACAAGGCTGCAGATACAGTCTCAGCCGTCTCTCTCTCTGCAGTTCCACAGAGGTTCTTCAAAACTACATAGTGGAAAGAGATACTGCCAACCCGCTCTGAATTTTGCATCATGCACAATGAGAGAGAGAAAAAGTTGGCCTTCTTCTTTAAGGATTTAGTGCCAAACAGGCTACTGCCAATTTTAATGCAGTTATTCATATTTGTTTTATTATCCTCTGGGAAGCTAATCAGTCTCTGAATGATCCAATAAACTTGGTTTGCTCCTAATTCCCCTGCCACATATTTTTAGTCGATTTACAACATCCTAATCCCAAAATCGCTGGTTTCAGGATGTACCACTGACAGCCAAAGCTTACACACTAGCACTACCTAAGGTGGTTCAATCAATCAGAGGATTATATCTGGGGTAGAAAAAGGAGGAGGAAGAAAGAAACATGGTTAGTACTAGTCTCAAAGGAACTGCTTTGTTTTCACAAAGAAACCAAAAAAGGAGAGAGAAGAGAAAAGAACCCTGCGCTGGCCCTTTTTCTTCCACTTCAGAGGAAACCAAGCAGAACACAGTCGGGTTTGACTACTTATGAAAAATAAATTCTCCAGGGAATGTGCTGCCAGATTTAAGGAGGAGGTTTCTGCCTGAGCTGCACAAGGTTTCAAGGTGCCTGCATTCTTCTTAAATAATTTCCTCGGCGCTGTCTTGATGCTGCCATGTTACAGAAGCACCTGCTGTGGACATTTGTAGCCAGCACTTGTGGCCAAGAGAGTAACAAGAAAGGGAATTTGGGGAGATTGCCATGCCAAGGCAAAATGCAAACTGTGAGCTCTCACATTCAGCATGAGGCCTGGAGAAGGGGGACATCTCATTTCCAAACCATGATGTGCCTGATCCATAGATCCCATCTGATGAACCACTGTGTAAAGTTTAAAGATAGAACATAGGTAACAACTGGTCCAACTTTTGACAAATGTGCATCCTTAAACATGCATTGTGACTGATTACATAACCCCTGGGCCTTGGCTACTTAGGGAGGGTCAGATAAATTAATGGGGAGACTGGCTGAGCAACACAGTTAGAGACAGAGGGCCTCTGAATGATGAACTTGTAGGTCAAAACAAGAGATGGTGGAGACAGGATTTCTCCATAGACTGTAGGTCGAAAAAGTGTTGCCTAGATGGTCTTCTAGTTGGTCCATAAGAACCTACTTGTTGGAAAACTGTTCTGTGTTTGGGAAGATTGCCCATGGCTAATGTTACTTAGAAAAAATATCCTTTTCCGTGGTTTCAGAGAAAATCCCTTGCTTGGACAGCCATGTACAATGATTTAAGTCAGTGTTTCTCAATTTTGACAACTTGAAGAGGTGTGGACTTCAACTCCCAGAATTCTCCAGCCAGCAAAACTTGAGAAACACTGATTTAACTGGAATATACCACTTCATGAAGATGTAATAAGAACTAAAATGTTCAAAATCAAGGAGAAAATCCTGAGAGCCATTCATTCAATCATGAGCAAAGCAATGAAGCTTTCAGTTTCCTCCCTTCCACCTCTGAAGTGGCAAAGCAGCAACATCAAACTTTTAGGAAGACGACAGCCCTGAAAGCTTGGCAGAGAAATTTAGGCTGTTGTGCTTAAATTATAGTGATTTTCATAGAGGAAGCTAATCACCACGAATCATTCCTGGGTAAGAAAAAAACTGCCAGTCTTACTTCCCCCTTGAGGAAACGTGCAGTCATGTTGCTAATGTAGAATTTACCGCTCTCATTTACTCTATACTTCTGCAAATGGTGGGAAAAGGAAATATTCTTTCCCCACTGACAAATGAGAAATTGTCCTTAATAATAAAAACAAACAGAAACCCAAGTGTCACACTGGAAGCCCAACCTTTCTGTGATGATCAAGACCTTCTCTTGGCAGAGAGGAAATAAAAATGAACCTACAACACACTACAGAGATCAGCCGTGTGGAGAAAAGGCACAAATGAGCAATGAAAGGTCAAAACTGAAACACCGTCAGGGAAAAAAAAGACAAACCAACAGGAAAATATCCAAGTGGAGTTTTTAACTGAAAATCCAGCATTATCTCTCAGCATCTCCAGGCCCAGATGGACCACTTGCCATGCCATCTGCCAGGACTGTGTTTTGAAATGCACTCTGGTCAAGAATATGGCATTTGAGGATAGAATGAAAAATGCTATATTGCTTTTTCTCAATTCATTCTCTGGGTAAATGGACATTTTTCTTGCATTAATGCACTTTCAACTCAGTAAATATCTTGAAAAAGACCACTGCCAAATGTAGACACATTGCTGGCTTTCTAAAAGCTGGATACAAACAGCCACAGACACATTCACCTCACCCTCCATTACCCATGTTACAGACACATATATAAATGAAGTATCTTTATTTTAAAATACACTGAGTTTGCAAACCAGGATTACAAGGGAATCTAATTTGCACAACTGTGCATTTCCAGTTAAAACTCTGGTTAATGTCTTCAGGAGCCTAGCTGCCAAACTGCAAATCATAGTATTGTAGCTTATTTCTTAAAAGTGTAACACATGTAATTCTCACCAATCCTATCAATCCATTCAGCACTCTAGACAGATTATGGAAGGGCTTAAATCTTTTCCCAACACACCCACACCTCTGCCGCCACCACAAGTTTTCATAGGCAAACTGTATTAAGAACTTCAAAGTCCTATAATGTTCCAGACATTCATTTTTGCAAACGAACAACCTTTCTTTTTAAAACCTGGACTTAGCTTGCATTGCACAAAGGTGTGAAAGTGACTGTACAACCTGACAGCCATCTTGCTGCAGGATTGTCAACATTGCTCCAAATACATTGTTCCAAATTCTCCGTTGGCTCATTTTTACAGCTGAAAAGATAACTAACTGCCTGCTGATGTACCCCATTAAACAGCACTTTGCCGTACATGGGACTCTGCATAACTGACTCCTAACTGGGGTTGACAACCAGAATCTGCCTAACAAGCAGCATTATCATTAGACAGCATTTTTATTTATTTATTTTTATTAATCACATTTCTATGCCACCAATTTCTGGAGACTCTTGGCGGCTTACAAAGATTAGAGATTATATATTTCTTTATTATCTTTATTTTTTTTATTTTTGCATGATCATTCAATAATCTGCACTGGTTACTAGTCTGCTTCCGGGTGCAATTCAAGGTGTTAACACTGATCTTCAAAGCCCTCCATGGCATGGGACCAGGCTCTCTGAGGAGCCGCATCACCCCGATGGGGAGTTCCCGGCCCACCAGAATCAGCAGAGGAGTCCTTCTCCGGTTCCTGTCGGCCAAGGAATTTCGGCTAGTGGGGCCTAGGAGACAAGACTTCCCTGCAGTGGCTCCTGCCCTATGGGACATCTTGCCCCTCGAGCTGAGGGCTGCCCCCTCCCTGATGCCTTCTGGAAGGGCCTGAAGACTTGGCTCTGCGAGATGGCCTGGGGCTCATTATCAGCATGGAGGTGGCTGATGGATTCCTAGCCATCCTCACCCCCCTTTTTATATACAAAATCTTTTTAGCACATCTCACTAGTCTGCCGGTTTTTTTATTTTAATGTGTTTCTTTTTATTTTTAAATGTTTTTAATGAATTGTTTTTTGTGTTGTCAGCTGCCGAGAGTCTCTGGATTTTGGCAGCATATTAATAAATCAATATATATCTCATCTTTATTATTTTTATAAATAACTCAAGATGCAAACATACACAATATTCCTTCCCTCTCCTGTTTTCCCCAAAATAGCAACGCTGTGAGGTAGGTTGGGTTGAGAGAGAGTGACTGGCCCAAGGTCACCCAGCCAGCTTTCATGTCTAAGGCAGGACTAGAACTCAGAATCTCCTGTTTCTAGCCTAGTACTTTAACCAGTAGACCAAACTGACTCTCGGTTTTTGATTTCTCTAGCCAAAGTGGAAACCTAAAATGTTGGTATGAAAGTGTTCAGAAATCAGCCAAATATCTGAACACAGGAGTAGATCCTAACTTAATCTTTTATTTCTAAACTTTATCAACATCACTAATATCTTAAATAGATCCATACTATGAACATGCTTAATATAAAAAAATGAAGCAGGGTGGGAATACTATTTTTCCAAAGAATGCAATTGAATCACTTCAATCTTGCTATAAGTTGTTTTGAACATACTTTATTCAGTGGTTTATCACTAAAGAGTATGTTTTAATACTTACAGCACTTTTTAGCACAAGAGGCAAAATTAAAATACTGATCTGCTATGATGGCCACTGAAGATGTTATCTTTGGACTTCAGGGTAATAATTTAAATGCTGAAGTCACATGTTATTACTAAATATTGTAATAATACATACAACATTTAGTATGTTGTCATGCTACTCTGGCTCTTACAAGCAAAAGAGAAACCCATTGGATTTTGTTTACCATTAGTTTCCCTCAAAGTATAATTAATTGTAACATAGGGTATGTTAGTTTGAAGCACTTTTTGAAAGTATGTACATCTTCTCTGCTTTTGGCTGAGAAGAGATGGGCAAATGCTCAGACCACAAAAGGAGGCTTGGAACTTGGTGCTGCTAATCACATTCTACCCACTAAGTAGCCAGACTCAATTAAATTTTAAAGACTAACATTGGATGGAAGAAAATACTTGAAAAGCCATGCCTTAAGAGAGACCCATGAAACAACACTGGGCAGTGTTGAATCTCTTCTTCATACTGGAGTAGGAAGAGCAGCTTTATTTTTCCCATTTTGCTCTGATTACCACAGAAGACTATAGCCGTTTGGAAGATGCTCGTCTGAACCTCTTTCTCAAGAGTTCGAGTGTGACCAGATATCACAAGAAGGAGACATGGTCCTGAACAAAAGAAGTTTTGAATGCATGGTGGGGTTCGAAATCTCTTTAGGGAGTTTTTGACTGAATGGCTTAGAAGAAAGAGATGTGTAGCTATCCATACAACTGCATATTACCTGTTGAAAATTCACAAGTTGTTGTTGCAGCCAAGTGGTTGTATACATAGGAAAGGTAGCCTTTTGTTTAATTTAGCTGTTTTCTTTTAACATGAGTTGAGACTGCAGGCTTCCTGAGTGACAAAACTTGCAGAGTTTTGCTAGTCAAAACTTGAATGCTATGATATGGGGGACTTCCAGCTCATGTTTTTTTCTGGAAAGTTAACATCCTGCAAGGAGAAAACTGCTCTACCCACTAGCAAATAGGAAATGGTATCTGGTACTTTGATACACAGAACCCGATCAATCAGGAAAAAAATCACTCCCAAATTCTCCAGCAATTCTTAATTTAAAAACATACCTACCCTACAGCATATAAAAAATTGAAATGTTGGAGAAATCACTGATATGGGACAATTACAGCTGCTATTAAGATCTGTGCTTAAGATCCTTTGCAATATGATCTCACAGTACCATCTGAGACCAAACCTGAAGAAAATAATGTTTACGTGTCCACTTAAATATTGGAAGGCCATAGTAATTGAATGATTTGAAATATAGAGAGATATAGTTGCCCTTATCTACAGTCACTGATGCACATTTTGAAAAGTTATTTTTTAAAAATACAGGAGTATTAGTTCACTTATAAATATTTTTATTGGGTATAGTTTAATATGGAATCATTTATCTGGTTGGATTCATGAACTTTTCAGAAAATTTCTTGACACACAATAACCAAGTTATTGTCTTTCAAAGCATTGTCTTTCAAAGCATTGTCAGGGGCATTCATACCAGATGTTAACTAAGCTAAATTTTTCTTGGCATTTGAGTTTTACTGTCAGAAAAATGACATTATATTTTACAGCAGATAACTTTCTGGACTTCCTCCCATAATATGCCACACAAACAGACTATATTTCCTGCTGCCTTGTGTTGCTTAAACAGGTGAGGCTTTAACAAAAATGTATCTTTGAGCTAATAGCACTGAGAATATCTAATTATCTATCTCTGACTCTGGGAATTGTATTTAAGTGCAAATCACAGCTTTATGAATCATATGCTAGTGTGTGCAATGGTTAAGAGGAATTAAAGCTCTTTCCTTAGCTTGTTCAAAGACTGGATAGAAATCCTATGACAAATCCAGTTGCAAGACACTTTATTAATAAAATGACTCCTGAATAAAAAAATCTCCTAAAGCACTCCACAATGAGGTTAAATCGTCAGGAATAAAAATGATTCGAAGGCATCCATGTTCACCTTTGTAAAGGTCGAAATCTGGCTACAGATGTTGAAACATTCATCACACTTAAAGGTAAAGGTTTCCCCTGCCAATCGTAGCTGACTCTAGGAGGTGGTCCTCATCTGTTTCCTAGCTGAAGAACCAGCATTGTCTGAAGACACTTCCGTGGTCATGTGGCTGGCATGGCTATATGCTGAGGCACAAGGACGCTGCTACTTTCCCACTGACGGTGGTACCTATTTATCTACCTGTATTTTTACATGCTTTCAAAATGCTAAGTTGGAAGGAGCTAGGCAGACAACAGGAGCTCATCCTGTTATGTGGCGGCTCTTGGGTCTTGAACTCAAACAAGCCAGCATCTTAACTGCTTATATCATCACATGCCCTTGAATTTATCTGTCCTTGAATCCTATCACACATATCTGCCCTTTTTTGAAGACTGAACAGGGCATGCTGTGATCATTCTATGACATCTATTTGAACAAAAATTCTGTTAGGGTATGAGTAATAGAACAATGGCAGAAGTGAGGGGTATCTATTCTTTTTTGCTGTCATTCCATAGGGTCTCCCTACAGGTCACCAACTTTAACTTTCTAAGTTGTCTAACCTTAATTTTGGAATGAGCACATCTACTTTGTTTGTATGTAGAAAGCAGTCTATTAAAAATGTGTCTGATTGTCTAATTCATACATAATATCTTTGTGCATACTGGTTATACACCATGGGAACAAAGACTGCAAATGAAAAACTACTGAGAACAAGGGAGGATTTCTTGTAATTTTACACAAGAAATATTGTGCATACTGAAACACAAGCTGCATGTGCATGTCAGGCAACAGAGTTAGTTTCATATTGAAGCTAATTTGGAAATGAAGTTGACTTAAGCACTGAAGATGAAAATAACAGCTTAATTTTTATAGCAGTCAATGTGCACTACAAGAGAACTAAGCACATGAAATATAAAACAGCATTAGTATCTTACAAAATGCATCTAAAAACGATTCAATTTTCAATTGTCCAACAGTTGTAACTCTTTCTTCAAACATGACAAAATTTCTGTAGTGACTAAGAAGTATCATCCACTTAATGTACTTTTAAATAAATATGCAAAGTATTGTACTGTTCTTTAATTTCGGTCATCACATTGGAAAAAGTTTCATATATTGTCCTTTGACCATTTCCTGTTCTTTTTGTGTCTTTTAACTCCTTTCTCACCCTGTTATGATTGCAATGCCTGGAGAAAATCTGATTTATGCTTTTATTTTTTGTGCTATTCCTCTGTCTTTGATGTATTTTATAATCCATGCAGGTAGAGATGTTTGAAAAATCTCTCTTCAAATTCTGGAAAAAACTGACCTGATTCATACCTGAGCTAATGTTCAGAACGGAATGTAGTTTTCCTTTGGTATGTGCTCAATACTCTGATGCAAATCACAACTCTTAAAAAGTACTGAAATAATACATAGATGCATACTTATACTGTACTTTGAAGTCTATGCTTTGAGAAAAATGTATGGTAAATGCAAACTAAAAGCCAGATTTTTAACTTCCTAGATTAATGAGATGAAAAAGAATAACAAGCAAGAACATAAGAACTCATAAAAGATGGGCCTGTAACAAAATGGTACAGTTTGAAGTACTGTTTTCCCATTCAGAATGACAAATATTTCATTTTACCTCCCATTGTTTACTTTGTTTTCCTAAATATTTGTCAGCATTCTATAGTCACTCTACAAATTCATCTCCAAGAAGCAGAATGGCTACATATGGAAACTCAAAAATTGCATAAATCTTTGATTATAAATTCCACAATTACATTATTGAATGAATTATGTTATCATTTCCAGTGTAAATTACACAAGGTAATTTATACAGCTATTTTTCAAGAGACATTTACAAAAGCCATTTACTTAATTTCTGCATCATGTGCTTCCTAGATTGACACAGATACAGCCATATGTAGAAATGACAAAATATGTTTGTTTCTAGTTAAGATTGACCTCTGTTTGATCAAAAAATTAAAATTTATTAATTAAAGCAAACACCCTTCTATGTGGGTTGTATACATATCATGTCTGTTCCGGTAACTATTGTGCAATAAGCATTGCACAGGAGTTAACACAGATTGAAAACAATGAATATTAAGCAAATACAGGGTGTGAAACAACTTTGCTGTTTGTGTTTGACCCATGATGTGATAGCATTTAGAGGAATGTATTCATAGTCTTTCTATTTAAGCATAAGAAATTGCTTGGGATGTCAATGAATGTTTCTTTTCACGGCGAGCACCAGTTTCAGCAGAATGCCACAGCTCCCAATCTTACTCTTAGATCTTACCCCTTCAGTTGATAATTACATGAAGGTAACGTAAAGTCTTGTCCAGACAGTCTCCAAATATTGGACACAATTGAATAGAATTTTTTAAAAAGGCAGTCTGCTTTGATTTGAACTTAATGTCTGCTCACCTTCTTGGAAATATCCACATAGTTTTCTTGGCAACAATATGGATTTGCTTTGCCATCACATTTCTCTGACATATTTTTTGACCTTTCCAGCCTAGTGTCCCTGCTAAGTATTTTTTCAATCAGCCAAGGTGAGTTAGAGTGGCTAACTGGCCAGGGAGTTAAGTCATGCATATTAAATGCATATAAATTATGTTTTATCAGTATGGATTATACAGTAAATTCACAAAATCAATATGTGCATAATTCCCCAAATGCTTCTAACTTAAACTGTGCAACGAAATTTTACTGGGATATCTTTCTGAATGTGAATATATATATATATATTTTGTTTTCAGCACAGTAGGATGTATACATTTCACAGATTTAAGAAAACACAGCAATGATGTGTGTATTCACCTCAGATATTTACAGCATTGTTTTTAGTATGTAGATTTCGCACATACAATTCTTAAGGCTCTTGATTAGGTAAAAAAAAAAGGTACAGGTTCCCCTTTCAGTTATGTCCAACTCTAGGAGGTGGTGCTCATCTCCACTTCATAGCCAAAGAGCCAGTGTTGTCTGAAGATGTTTCCGTAGTTATGTGGCCAGCAAGACTATACGCCGAGGCACACAGAACGCTGTTACCTTTCCCACTGAAGGAGGTACCTATTTATCTACTTGCATTTTTATATGCTGTTGAACTGCTAGGTTGACAGGAGCTGAAGCAAATAATGGGAGTTCACCCCATTACGCAGCAGCACTTGGGTCTCGAACTCAAGCTGCCATCCTGACCAAGCATCTTAATCGCTGGGCCACTGCACCTAGTACAGTAGAACCTCGAATTGCGAGACTGACCTGTTCCAGAAGAAATGCTCTTAAACCGAAAAGAGGTTTCCCATAGGAAACAATGGAAAATCAGACGATCCGTTCCACGCCCCCAAAAATATTCACAAAAAAATCATTTTCACCGGAATTTGATGTAGAAATGATTGTCCCTAACATCTGAAAGAAGTAACCATGATTAACACATGATATAAAGAAGAAATAGAGCAAATCTGCTCTGAGGCTGCTGCTAGGCCGACTGCTGTCCGGTGCCCCCTGCCAGCTCGGTGGATCTGCTGCCGCTGCCACTCGAGGCAAAAAGGCCTTTTCCCTCAGCGACGCCTTGCCGGGGTCTTTCCTGGGCGGTTTGGAAATGTTTCTTGTCTTAACCTGCCTCCGTGCTGTGAGTGGGGAGAAGAGATGGCAGGAGTGGGGGAGGTCTCTCTCTGTGTGCGTGTGCGTGTGGCAGGGAAGACGGAGGGCCAGTCTTCCTTCGCTTTGCAGATTCCCGGCTGGTGTGAGGGAGACGAGAGGACAGAGAGGAGGGGAGGTCATTGCCTGGAAGGAGAATCCGGAGTCCGAGTCTCGCAAGTTCCTTCTCTTGAACGCCTTTCACTTAATTTATGCTTTTTATACACCAAGGTGCTGGCAATCTGAGGTTGCACTGTATATTTGCAGGATTTCCTTGGTCCACTAATTTAGCAAAGAAAGCAATAAGGTTTGTTTGGCATGACCTGTTTTTAACAAACCCACGCTGGCTTCTGGTAATCTTGTTCATTTCTAGGTGCTCACAAATCTGCTACTTATTTTTCCCAGGATTTTCCCAAGTATTGATGTCAAGCTGATTAGTCTGTAGTTTCCTGGAACCTCTTTTTTCCCCCTTTTTGAAGACTGGAAAAACATCCTCTCTTCTCCAGTCCTCTGGCAGGTCCCCTGTGCGCCAGGAACTCTGACAGATTTCATTCAGTGATTCTGAGATCACATCTGCCAGCTACTTCAGAACCCCGGGATGTAAACTGTCGGGTCTTGGAGCTTTGACGTCTTCTAAAGCAGATGGGTGTTCTCTTACCAATTCCTTACCTATTTTGATCTGCCTTCCTGTTCTGTTTCACAGTGCTGCTTTTGATAGGTTGGATCATTTTCCTTTTGCATAAAGACAGATGCAAAGAAGCATTGAGCAGTTCTGCTTCCTCCCTGCTGCCCGTAACCTTCTTGCCATCTTCTCCCTTGAGCAGACCAATCATTTTCTTGATTTTCCTCTTGCTCCTTACATACTGAAAGAAACTTTTGTTGTTATTTTTGGCATTTGTTGCAAGTCTGAGTTCATTCTTAACTTAGCCTTCCTGACTCCACCCTCGCAAATGTGGGTTATTTGCTGGTATTCTTTTTTCATACTTATCCTTTTTTCCCTCAGTTTGTCAGAGAGGTCTTTGTGGAACCATGCTGGTCTTGCCTGGAGTCTCTTGCCTTTCTTCCTCTGTGGTATTGGTTTTGTTTGAATCTTTATTATCTCATTTTTCTCAATTTCCCAAGCATCCTGAACTGTTTTTCCTGCTGGGACTTTCTTTAGAAAGTTTTCCCTCTAGGATCCTGCCTCTCAGTTTGTTGAAGTCTACAACACTAATCTTAGTTTGTTCAGTTACCTGTGCTTGCATTATGATGAATTCTAGCATGACATGGTCACTCTCTCCCAAAGTTCCTACAACTTACACTCCCTCAGTCCCTATTAGTAGGAATTAAGTCTAGTGTAATTAACCTCTAGTGTGAATTAAGTCTAGTGTGAATTAACCTCTAGTTCCCTCCTTTACCTTTTGGATGACAAAATTGTTAGCTAGGCATGTTAGGAACCTGTTTGATCTCCCACTCACTGCAAAGTCTGTTTCCCAATTAATGTCAGAATAGTTAAAGTCCCCATTACTACTGTGGTGTTTGCTGCACACCTCACATAACCGATCTGCAAAAAGTTCGTGTTTCCGCTGCTTGCTTGGGTGGCCTGTAATACACATCTGTAGCAATGCCCTCATATTCATCGATACTTTCAAGGAGGCTTTCATCCTTCCTATCATGAACGTCTGTACATGCAGTAATATTTCACACGCAATGCAACTGTCCTCTTTCTTTGGCTTTATTTCTCTTGAACAAATTATAACTTCGAGTTCTCCCTCTTGATTCCCCATCTTTTTAAGCGGTAGCAGACAGGCATCTCAGCCCGTATCGCTGACAGTGCTTTTGGGTCTCCCGTTTTACGTCGAGCGCCCGTTGCCTTCTCCAGCTGGCCGCCCCCTCCAGTTTCTGGAACTCGAGGGCCCTTCAGGTGAGCCGCGCCAAACGCCTCTTGGCCGGCCGCCCTTCCCGCAGGGGGCGGAAAGGGAAGCCACGGCCAGGGACGCCGCTTCTCTCGCGGTCCCAGCCCTGCTTTCCTTCCATCCCTTCGTCGCCTCCGCGGCTGCTGGCCTTCCGTCGGAGGCAGGGAGGCGCACGCGCGTGCCCGCGAACCGCCCGGCTTTTCTTTCCTGCAGGTGCGCACGTGCGCACGCGAGGAGCCCCGGCCCGGGGGCCGCCCGGCTTCCACCCGGGACGCGGAGAATGCTCCGCCGAGAAAGTCCGGAGCGGAGCGGGCTGCGTGGCCGAGGGGCGCGGCCGCCCGTCCCTCGCGGCAAACCTCGCCGGCTGGGAAGGCCGGGAGGAGCCGCGCACGCCTCGCCCGGAGGCGCCGGGCCGACCCGCAGCCGCGCCGTACTCCGGCTGCCGGCCGAGCAGCATCAGCCCCGCGGGAAGGGCGCCGCCTGCGGCTCTCTCGACCCGGAGCCCCCGGCCACTTCGAGGGCGAACCGGCGGCGGGCAAGTCAGGACACGTCGCGGCCTCCGCGCGGGGCGGGGCGGGGCGGGCAGCAGGGGCGGGCCG
>JANHZU010002230.1:38580-52987 GCA_032468055.1 Acrochordus granulatus | reverse complement strand
CCGCTCCACCTGCCAGTATCGCGCCTCCTCATTGGCCGCCCCAGCCGGCGCGTGCTCCCGCCGCCCGGCCGGGGACGAAGGGAGGGCGCAGGGAGGCGGGGGAGGGGACGCCTCGTGACCTCCCGGCCAAGAAGCCGCGGCCAATCGGCGCTGACAATGCAGAAGTCGGTTTCAAAGGGGAGGGGCCTCTCCGAAAGGAAAAAAATAAAACAGGAAAGAAAGGGGAGGAGAGGGGAAGCGGAGGGCGTTCCGGATTGGTCCAGAAGGGGAAGCGGGGGCGGGACGAGAGGCGGGAGTCCTCTGGCCGCTGGCGGCGGTTGGCGCGTCCGGCGCGCGAAAGGCCGCGCGAGCTCGGCCGGGAACCCCCTACAGGAGGGTTGGGGAAGGCGGTTCCCCTTCGCGGGGTATTGGGGGACGATGGGATCTGCAGCCCAGTCGAGCTGGAAGAACCCCGAGGATGATGGGGGCCGCAGAGGCAGGGCGGACGTAAGTTGAAGTCTTTCCCTCCCAAGGGAGGCATAGCACCCCAGCAGTGACCAGAGATGGAGTTTGTAGTCACATATTTGACTGAGGTGATGGGAATTGCAGTTCCGTACAGGCAACAGGGGAGGCTGGGAATTATGGGATGAGGGGTCCAGGAAGAGCCCCACATGAAGACAGAAGCGCTTTCAGGTCCCCCTGGATCAAAAATGATGGGGCTTGCAGTGGAGCCCAAGGGAGAAAACTGGTGGCTATGAACCATGGGACTTATAGTTAACAGTGCTTAGCAGGGCCCTGAAGTCCAAAAAAACAAAATGATTTTTTTAAACTGGCCTCTATCAAGCCACTGATTACTTTCATTAATTTCATCCATTTCCAATTTCACAGGAGTGAACACAGCAGACTCAAGCTGGGCTCAAATGCAACCAGGTAATTTATGCCCACCCCCAATCTCCCACCAACAATTTCCCTTCCAAAACCAAGGCACACACATTCCATCTTTTTCCCCTTCTCTTCCCCCAAGAAAATATCAACCAAACACCAGCATTTCTATGTTTTATTTGTCTCACAAGATAAATTTGTTTTTTTGTGAACAGGTAGCTCAGATGCCCCACAAATCAATTTCATTACACTAAAGGGGAGGAAAAAAGAAATTGAGGATAGGAAAGGAGCAGCAATGCGGGAACAAAAAAGGCTCACCATCTCAAGTGAAAGCAACAAAAATGGTCACACTGAGCAGCTTCTTTTCTCAACTCCCAGGATGAGAAGGTGGGCAAACCATCTTGCTTTTAATCCCCCCCAAAAGCATTCCCATGTTTCTTGAAAACAACAGCTGGAGAGAAGGGGGGAAATGATAGGATTAAGGATTTGCAAACACTGATTGGTTCCATCAGCTGCCCTCCTTTGCTACAACCCAGGCAACTAAGGGAAGAGGGGACTAAATTTATTATTCCTCTAATGAGCCTTGTTCTTTAGTTGACTCGGGGGTTCCTGAAATTCCGGCCAGCAAAACGGGCCTTGCTTCCCAGATCTTCTTCAATTCTAAAGGAAAAGGCAGAAAAGAATCTTGAAAACAAAGAAATGGATGCTACTCCAGTGGAAGGGAAATAAATAAATATATTATAAATATATATAATTACAAGCCCAAAAACAAGTTGTATCAACTCTTAGCACAGTGCTTCTCAACTCAGCAATTTTATGCTATGTGGATTTCAACTTCCAGAATTCCCCAGAATGACATCACTCCCTGTAGATTTGCCAAGATTATGTTCTCATTATCCTGTAGCTAACCCAGCTACCTGTCAGATCTCTAAGTATTCTTGTGCAAAAAGAGGACTTTTTAATCTTGGATGGTGGACTTGTGAAAAAACAAAGAAATTTGGTGTGCAAATTCATATAATGAAGCAAAAAATATCGTGGAGCACTATTACAATGAAGCCAGAATTCTCTCTGAGTTTTATGCACACTGAACTGGAAAAGATATATGGGAAAACAACATTGTATGCGGCAAGATTATTCTACGTACAAAGGTGGAAGAATAATGAAATATACATAGCATAAGACTACATTATAAAAGTAAAAGAAGTAGAATTGGCAAAGCTGACTAAAAAACAATAAAAGAATTTTTAAAAGACCTGAAGGATTTTTTGTTGAAAGAGAAAAATAATGTTTTATGGGATTAAAAAAGTTTAAGAGAAAGGAGAAAAATTAAGTTGGCAATTACTTGATGAAAGAGGGGCAGAAGTCATAATTCTGTTTTCTTTCTTTTTTCTTTTTTCTTATTTTCTACTTTTGTAATTTTTCTTTAATTTTCTATATTTCTACTGCATTGAAAATGTTTAACAAATACAATTATCCTGGAATCCCGAATTTAGAGCACAATTCAACAAATCAAAATCTGATTTTTATCTCTGGGTTACAGCCTATAGATGAAACAAAAAAATACTGCCCTTGACCCCAAAGAAACGTGGCCATAAAAACTAATCTTACCTTAGAAGTTGGTTGTATTTAGCTAGACGTTCAGATCTGCAAGGAGCACCAGTCTTAATCTGGGAAAAGAAAATGAGGAATATGGGATCAACAAGGAATTGAGAACCCACAAGCAATGGCATCATTTTTATGTCACAACAGACACCACTTATCCAGGATTTAACCACAAATTTCTCAAGCCACATAACTTATTTGCATAACAATACACCAGCATTTTTCCATCTCTGGCACTTTGACGATAAGAGGACTTCAATCCTCCAGCTTGCTGGGGGGTTTTGGGCATCAAAATTCATGAATCTTGAAAGTAGCTGAGATTGAGAAATGCTGCAGCACACCACAGCACAGTGCATCATGTTAAGCCAAAAATAAGCATGCCACTTTATGGTTGATTTTGCAAACCATAACTGGTCATCTGAAACCCCCACTTTAGTCTTCCACAGTGGTGCCTGATCTTTCTGGCACACCAAGAGTCTTCCCCTCCAGCACCCTCAGGGCAATGCATGACCCCAACCTCCTCCCCCATCCATCCCCCAGCAAGCTCTGGGGCAGATAAACCCTTACCTGTCCAGTGGAGAGACCAACTACCAAATCTGCAATGAAAGTGTCTTCCGTCTCTCCAGAGCGATGGCTCACCATAACACCCCACCCATTGGACTGGGCAAGCTTGCAGCTAAAATGAGAAATCAAACAGGGCAATGTTCAGACCAGGACAAAGATGAAACCAGGGCTGGATGACTTTTCCCTGAATCTGTTCAATGTTATCCTGCCCCCTTTCCTCTTGGGGTCCTTTGTAAATACAGGTGGTCCTCATCTTATAACCATTTGTTTACGATCATCCAAAGTTACATCATCACTGAGAAAAGTGACTTATAACCGGTCCTCACACTTAAAACCGTTGCAGCATCCTCATGATCAGATGATCCAAATTCAGGCATGTGGTGACCACCCTGTATTTATTCTGCAGCATCCTTCCCAGCCAGTTTCCAACAAAATCAATGGGGGAAGCTGGATTTCATTAATGATTGTGTGATTCACTTAACAACTGCAGTGATTCGCTTCACAACCATGGCAAAAAAAGGTGGTAAATCAGGTGCGGCTCCCTTAACAACCACCTTGCTTAGCAACAGAAATTCTGGCCCCAATTGTGGTCATAGGTCAAAGGCCCAGAGATGCTGAAGATGCGTGAGCAGCTGAAGCCCAGCAGAGGATTTTTCAAAGGCCTGTATGAACCCCATCGGCCCCATCTTCCATCCCAGTTCCCTCTGGATGGAAAAACTTACGCTTGGAGGGACTCAGTGACGGAGCCAATCTGGTTCACTTTGAGGAGAAGGCAGTTGCATGACTTCTCTTGCACAGCTTTGCTGATGCGCTTGGGGTTGGTCACCGTCAGGTCATCGCCCACTACTTGGATCCCTGCTTCGGCTGTGAACTTCTTCCACGCAGGCCAGTCATCCTGGTCAAAGGGGTCTTCGATGGACACCACTGAGAAAGGACAGGGGGAGAAGAGAAAGAACCATAAATGGACTGGCTGGAACGCTACTTTGGAGAAGAACTTAGCCCATTTACATTTTCACCATCTCCACGAAGGCTGTGAAGAGAGTTTATTCCCATGTTACAGAAAAAAACTGCAACTATTGATCCTGCATGGAATCACTAAGTCATCACTGAATCATCAGGATCAAAATGACACAGGCATCTGCAGCCTCAAGAGCACCCAATTCAAGTTTTGTCATCCACATAATTCTCTAAACAGAAGCAGATTGTTTTATTATATTATTATTTCTGTGTGACTGCCCATCTCATCTACGCAATTCTGGGCAGCTCTCCACAAACTTAATTTTAAGTTAATTTAAATATTGTTTTTAACTTTTTAGTGATTGTAAGCCATCAAGAGTCACAAGATTGGCGGCACATAAATTTGAAAAATAAATAAATGCAAATGACTCATGGTTTCTGGGGAGACCATACTTTACCCTTTCAATTTTACCTTTTTTAATTTCCCCAGTTCATTTGCTTAGGGCTAGGTCTTTTTAAATGTTACATGTTTATTATTCCAGTTTTGAAGCTGACCGACAAGGAGCACCATACAGGAAGGATCTAAATTCAAAACATGATGCACAGCCCAGAACATACAAACCTGGGTAATTTTTGACAAACTTCTTGTAGAGGTCAGCCAGCTGATCTGGAGTGATGTATCGACTAGGATCATCTGGGGATTTGAAGTCCAGGTCATACTTCCCATCGCGATAAAATTCAGAAGCTGCCACATCCATCCCAATGACAATCTTGTCCGTGTAGCCGGCCTTGCTGATGGCAGTTTTCAGCAGCTCCAGAGCTTAAAAAAAAACACCAGCAAAGCTACTAAGCAATGGCTGACTGGCAGACAATTAAGGAAAATTATCATACCAATTAAATATGACAAATAAAAATAAAAGCCTGTTCAAGTTTTATTGGCTTTACCAAGGAGGTACAGAAGCTTAAATTGGCACGTGATTCTGCAACTGATGTTAAGTGTTTTGTCCCCCGAGCATCATCTTAGAGCACAAGGGTTGAGTCAAGAAACCCTCATTCAGTGAAGGAAGAATGATAAAATTCCCAGAGTCAAGAATGAATTGTGAAAATGTTAGGATATGCAAAAGTAGTGTAATTGACTTATTTGGTCAGAAAACAAGGTTTTTTGAAAGAGTGGAAACTTGATATGGATTTTTTGTTGAAAGAAAAAAAATTGAACTTTGGAATGAAATTGACATTGGAATGGAACGGAAATGAAATTCATTCAATGAAATGAATTCATCTCTTATGATATGAAAAAAATACATATAACAATTATGAATGTTTTTTATTTAAAGAAAAAGAAAATCCCCGATGGTTCTTGGATTCTATCTATTGAATCAGTTTAGTGGATTAGATCACTCCAGAAAGGGGTCAAGCCAAGCTTGTTTGGCTTTTGATTTCATCTGTTGGACTTCAACACATTAAGTTCAGCGTTAAGTGGACTGGGAGTTGAAGTCCACTTACACTGGCTGGAGCAACTGGGAGTTGGCGTCTACTTGCCAAGTTGAGAAACTACCTTAAAACCAAACAATCCACGTTGAGTTCTGGCTTCCTCTACGCAAAGCAACTTACCTTCATTGTTCTCCAGGATGTTGGGGGCAAAGCCACCTTCATCACCCACGTTGGTGGCATCCTTGCCGTACTTCTCCTTGATGACGTTCTTCAGATTGTGGTACACTTCCGCACCAATGCGCATGGCTTCCTTGAAGCTTTCTGCCCCGACAGGAAGAATCATAAATTCTTGCATCGCCAGCTTGTTCCCAGCATGAGACCCACCGTTGATCACGTTGAAAGCCTTTAGAGACATCAAGGATTCCAGAAAGGCAGCTTAATCGATAAACTAGAGATAGGCCAGCCTGCGCCAATTGAAGTTACTAGTCCTTAGTACTAGCGACAGCCACTCCTAAATTGGAAGTCTCCAGGGGTGATGCAGGAGCATCATTCCCATTTCCCCGGCACTTACAGGTAGACCTCGATTTACAACCAGTCACTTAGGACAATTCAAAGTTATGACGGACCCTCTAAAAGCTACTTATGACCTCTGGTTTCAAAGTTCCAACATATGAGAGAACCCCTATGGTCACATTACTACATTCCGGGCACTCAGCAACAGGCCCACATTGATGGCCATTTGCAGCACCACATAGTCACGTGACTGTGATTTACGATAGCCAACAACAAGTTTACTTAACAACCACAGCATTTGCTTTAGACTGCTGCAAAAAGCAAAACTCAAGTGGGTCGCATGATGACCTGCTTTATGACCATAATTACCAGACTCCATTATGATTGTAAGTCAAGGACTACCTGTACAGAAAAACACAAGTCCGACGCATAAATCAAATAAACAAAAATTTGCCAAGACCAGCATCTGAAAACCCTGACAGTTCACAACCCGACTTTCAATGTAGGGCCTGTGCATGAACGGGGCCTGGAGGGGGCTGCAGCGCACATCAAGGCAGAAGTTTTCCACTTCTGCAGATTGTAGAATCTGCTTGTTTTAAAAACAAATGACTGCGACCCCCGATCAAGATGGCTTCCACTGTCCTCTGAAATCCCCAGAAGGGACAAAAGGAAAACAAAACCCTCTGCAAGGGATTATCAAAGTCACGATTTTATGCTCAAGGATTTTGTCTGCAGCCCGGATTTTGCCTTCTGCAAGCACAGCAAAGTACACTCACAGGCACCGGCAAAATCACATCTCTGTGCCCAGCCAGATCGGCAATGTGGCGATACAGCGGCACCTCTTTCTCCGCAGCACCAGCCTTGCACACCGCAAGGGAGACACCCAGGATGGCATTTGCACCAAACTTAGCTGCATTAAAGAAAAAAATAAGAGAGAGGAATATTATTTGCTTCCAATCAGCTCTCATATGCAGGTTTTGCTACTACCCCTAAAAAAAGCAGAACACTTTTTATTACCTAGCATGCTTAAAATTAAAATAAATTCAAATAGCAGAATTATGCCTTCTTTGGCCGGAATGATGTTTGCATTTGTTTGCCTAATGGGAAAAAAATTCCATTTTCTCTCTAAGGCTGTCTCTTTCAAAATTAAACCAAGCCACTAGAAGCATCTCTAGCTGCCATTAAATCCTTTAAAAAAATTCAACTAATATGAGGGATGGGCAACTAGGAGACAAACTTTCAAACCCCGGCCTGTCTCATTGCTGACCATTTAATGCTGTCAACATAACCTGGCGGAGATTCCAAATTTCTTTTCAGGGGTTATGTCAGGAGCAGGAAAGTGCTACAGCATGTAATTATAGGATTTCAACTAATTTCCCCAGCACATACAGAGGGAATTGGATTGTTCAAACCAACAATTCAAGCTCCTTTACTTACACTTATTTTCGGATCCGTCCATCTCAATCATCAATTTGTCAATCTTTTCTTGCTCTACCACACTTATATTCTGCAGGGAAAGAAAGGGGGATGAGAAGCCAAGCAAAATCCATCTTATAATCCAGGTTTTGATTAGATTTTCTCTTCGGGCCTATGTGGCTTTGAATTCTAGCTTATGACTTACATCGTGTCAACCAAGAATCCTTAGCTTTTAAGTCAGGATGTCCAATCTTGGCAACTGAAGATGTGTGGATTTCAGCTCCCAGAATTCTCCAGCTAGCAGCCTTCAGTGATGTTTGAATGGTTTGACCGCCTTGAGTTTTCCTCTTCCCTCCCCAGTCCTCTTTCTTTCTGTGTCATGTCTTTTTCAATTTTAAGTTGAAAACCAAAGGGGAATTCGGGGAGTTAAGTCCACACATCTTCAAGTTGCCAAGGGTGGACACCCCTGGCTTAAAGCTTCAGAGTAATTCTCTGCCGATTCTTCAAAAAGCTGAAACGTTTGACAATTTTGCCAGTAATTAACAACAGCTGGAAAGGTGTTAACTTTTAGGACAACTGAGATCCTTCTCTTGGGCTGTCTATTCCACTACATGTAGTCCTCAACTTATGACCAGTGGCTTAGTGACCGCTCAGTCTTACAACAGGTCTCCCTGGTGGGTACTTACAACCTAGAGTTCTGAGGATCAGCAGCAGCCCCCCGTGACCTCATGACAGCAAAGGTCATAAAATTGGGTGACTCGATGTACTGCCATCACAGTTTACAATCATAATCAGCCAGATTGGCAATGTAACTTGAGGATTACCTGCATATCCCATTCTTTCACTCCTTTTAGATGTCTTTTACTTCTTTTTGTATATTTTCTCTTAAAAAGCATTTCATGTTTTAAAAACATGAGGGAGGGAAAACAGTCCAGCCCCGGGAGACAGCATCCCACTTGCACTTGCTTGCAGAAACTACAATTCACGGGTGTTTCAGCCCCCCACCCTTCCAAATTCATCCATGATGCTTGACATTTTTAGCAATACACCCAAAAAAAGCAAGCATTTTGCATCTTCCGAGGACCTTTGAACAATTACAAATATTTTTCAAGGCTGCACAGTGCTCAGCCCGTGCTATGGGGTTAGTGAAATGTGAACCATGCCTACCTTGTTAATCAGGGCAGGTGCAATAATTTTATTCACGTGCTCAACAGCTTTTGAGACACCTGCAAGGAACAACCAAATCCATCACTAATCCAAAACACCCAAAGACAAGCAGGCATTAGTAGAGGATTGTTCAGGCGGGCTGGCAGGCAGTCAGAATGTCAATTTTCTAGTCCTCAAGCAAAGAGACTCAACTGTGCAAGCTCAAGGTTCTTAAATCCTATTTTTCTGAATAATTACAGAGGTCAAAGCAGCAGCATCCAGAAAGACCAGTGAGATTAGCCCAGGAGTCATGCAAGGAGGAAGTAGTCTAGAGAGATACCGCAAAGCAAGTGTGCATCCATTACCTGAGTGCACAGCGCTGGTGCCAGGAACATATTAATGTATTTAACAGCTCTGGAGACACCTGAGGGGCACCAAGTTTGTGGAGGAAAGAGAAGAGAGAGACGGGGGAAGAAGAAAAATGAACGACCACAAAAGAAGGCAGAAAAGCACATCATGCATGGAAGGGAAAAAAAGTGTGTGTGAAATGCACAGCAGAAGAGACCCTTATATCCAAGTGTGTACATTAAACAACGATCTTTGGTTTTGAACTGGGCAACACAACAAACTTAATGACACTAAATTAACGGGATATCACCCTATTCTATAGTTCTGCCAAGGACATTCAGAAAGTTCAAACTGTGGCTTGCATTATAAAGCTGTAGCTTTAAAATTTCTTCTTGAATTTAAGTTTAAGCCTTCTTTTTTTCTCTGGAGCAAGGAGAGAAGCAGCAGCATCATTTTAGCCAACATCAAACCAAACCATGGTTTACAGACCACTTCAAGTCAGCATTTCAGCTGCAGATTGCAAAACAGTTTAATGCACAAGCCTTTTATCTGGCAAACCTAGCTGAATTGCAGAATTACTCTGCTTTCCTAAATGTTTAAAAAAAGCACACGTGTGGGGCCAATCTGTTCTTTGCAGTGCAATAAATTGATTGAGCTACATTGTGCTGTGAACGGTTAACATTTGCAACCTTGCAGTGCTATTTGTCAAGGTGGGTTTCATGTTTGTGATGACCTTTTGTTTCATTATTTCCAGTTTGTATCTGGTTTGTGGATTTTAAAACTAGGGAACCCATAGTTAAAAGAATCAAGTGTTTAGCTAAATTGGCCTTTTAATGAAAATACAAATGATACTCTAATTCAGCTTGAAACTCATTCATTTCGTTGCATTTCAGCAGAATGAAATCTATTGTTTTTTTTCTTTGACTGTTGTTACAGAATCATTTTCCCACAGATGGGTCTCGAACAAGCCATCCATGCGCAATTTCCCAAAGTGCAATGACAAAACAGCAATTAGGTATCTTCGAGAAATATCTTCCTTTCTGCGCCAAAAAGAAAAAGACAGACATATGAGAAGAGAGGCCACCTTACTCAGGCTGGGGTGGCATCACGGTCTGAGCATCCTGGTGATGAACCCAGCCAGTAAATATGAAAGTACTGGAAGGGCTTTTGCAAAGCAAACCATACGAAGCATCCAAAGGCCGCCGCTACCGGAAGGGGTTACCTTTGCCCAGGAATCGCGTCTTGTCATTGTCACGCAGCTCCAGGGCTTCGTAGATACCAGTTGATGCTCCACTGGGAACAGCAGCGCGGAAGAGACCTGGACCAGCAAGGAAAGGAGAAACAAAATTAAAACTTCCTCTTTTTTGAGAACTTTTTCTTGCCTTTCTTTGTTCACTTTTCGGTTGAACTTCTGATTTAACAAGTTAGATCAGCACCCCCGAAAAAAGACAGAGAGCTGTAAACAGGGGAGGAACTGAATTATTCTGCATGTCCCATAGACAAGAAAAACCCATGAGAAATTTGGGTTAGTGAAAGGGGCAGGGGAAGAGAACATATTTTGAGAGTCCGAATGAACTGGGGGATTCTGGGAGTTGAAGTCCACACATCTTCAAGTTGCCATGGTCGGGAAACCCTCATTAGGCAGATCAAGAGTTCAGCAAGCATTCGTGTGGCTAACCTTTGCTGGTGTGAAGGTCGACTTCAATGGTGGGGTTCCCACGGGAATCGAAGATTTCACGGGCGCAAACTTTAAGAATGGACATCTTGTTGGTCTGAAGAGGGAAGACAAAGCAAGACTTTCAGCTGTCTAAACCCCAGCATATCCACACGCTCCCAAAAAAGCCAGAAATGTGAAGCTTTTTCCCCACCTTCCAGCCAACAGTCTTGTCAGTTCCCAACAGCACTTTAACAAAAAAAAACTGAGGGCTAGAAACTTTGCTAGGCCTGTTTATAAAGGCTGCTCCGGGAAAACAGTTTACACAATCAAAGTGCAATTGCATGTTCAAAAAGGCACCCAAATCTGACAAAGGTGCTCCTCCAGTTTGGCACAAGATTGGTCCACAAATCCCAGCATTCATTCCTGTTTTAAAGGAATGAAAATGCCTTAAAATGCATTCTTAATCATTCATACCCATTGCCTCTTACAGGTTACCATAAGCAGAATTATTTTGATACAGCCCATTCTTCATTTTGATTATGTTTGATGCTGCCCTGGGGAAAAAGGTGCAGGGAACCAACTGCATCACAAAAAAGGCCTTTTAACTCCAATCCCCCAAAGAGGTCTGGTTCCCATAATCCCCATTTTCTTCCATGCTCAAATAGATCACCGCTAAGCCAACATTTGCAACCAAGGGGATCCAACACAGAGCCTTTTTGGCTGTTCCCAGTTTGGAAAGAGGGAGGGAGGGAATCCTTGCTTTTCATGCATGCAAGGCACCAATGCGGAGCGACTACCTCTGGCATTAAAACTGAGCAGCCCAGCAATGAGAGATCTACGGCCTTGCAAACTACTTCTCTCCTTTCTAACCAATCCACTTTGCTTCTTTGGAAAATGAACATTTCCCATCAATGTTGAAAAGCAAAGAAACTGACATACACCCCCCCAAGATGCCTGAATTAAATAGTTTTTCTTAATTCACCATTTTTGTACAAATTTTTTTTTAATTTTTGTAATTTTTTTTAAAAGAGGAATCTGGATAGAAATCCAGCCTTCTGAGCAAACCTCTGCCATTGTATTATATTTTGGTTTATTGCCTGTGAGGTTTTGTATAGGAGACTTTAATGTGAGCCCCTCTTGTAACATGGACAGCTCTGTCAACTGATTAAATTAAAAATGGCTGATGGGTTAGGCAGCGCCTTGCAACAAGCGCATCAATCTAAATCTTTCTTTAGAAAAAAAGAACAGCTCCCATCACCCACAGCTGGCATGGCACTCAGACCAGGGTTTATGGAGGTTGTAGTCCATCTGCCTGGGGGGAGACTAGATTCATCTGAGGCCAAGATCCAGATCCAGAGCAGAGTCCTGGGGATTCACTCAAGGGCAGACTAAAAATAATTCCGTTTTTGCGAAAAATTCAACCGAGAAGGGAATTTCATACGCTCAGGACCGAAGGAAGGCAGACAGAGGAACAACGCCAGAACCAGCCAGCTGAAAGCTTCAGAGGCACTGGGGAGGAACACCAAACCCAACCGTGCAATCCCCGTTTTTTGCCCCGCAGACACATCTCCGGGGTGGGAAGGCCAGGCTTTCGCAAGTGGAGGCCAGCACCTGCCAAGGTCACCTTCACATTAGGAGCTGCTCTGCAGACATTCGTGGGGAAAGGGTGCCCGGAGGAAAGCCACGCGGCTGACTCAGGTTGCGCATGAACAAAATGGAGCCTCTTCCTGAAGGGCTTCAATCAGAGCTGCTGGAAACTGTTCGGAGGCGCCTGCGCCTGCCCTGGCCCAGCGGCTTACGCAACGGCGAGGGAAAACCTTGCAAGAAACCGGCTGCCTTCGCTTCTGCAGAGTCCCACAGCCAGTCTTTCTCTCCTTCAAGTCCAGAGGACGCAGGGGAGGGAGGAAAAAGCAAGGGAGGGAGGGAGGGTTTGGTCGTGGCCAGATTTTCCCAAACCCAGTCTTCAAGCACGCTGGACTACCATCGCCACCATTCCCAGTCCTTCTGGAGGGCAGTGATGGGAAGTGGAGCCCAGCAGAGCTGTCGAGCGGAACGAGAAAACGGCTGAGGGAGCCGAAGAGGGAAGCAAAACCCATCCGCTTGCTTTTCTTGAGAGCAACCGACTGACCTTGGGACCATCCAGTCGCTCACTCCCTTCTCTGCCTCCCGACTGTTCTGTCCTTACTCCCCGGTCAGCAGCCTCTTCGTGTACCCCTGGCTAGTTAAACCCTTTCCCCAGCCCAGGGACATCTGCAGCTTGGGACCCCAGCCAAACTCCAAAATGGAAATCCACGCTCGACACCACGCCCAGCCTCAGAGCTCACCAGGTCTCTTCCCCTGGCCCTAGTTGACCATTCAGGGCCGCGGAGGGATAAAACTGCCCAGGAAGAAGAAAAAGTGATTTCGGCTCCCCTGGGAAACGCAAGCCGACCCGAGGTGCTCGCTTTCTACCGGAAGGTGCTTCCTTCAGGCTGAAGCGATACTGCCCGCTCGCCCACTGCCCTGGCCTGAAAATCCTTTTCCAAAGTTCGACGGGTGAGAATTCGCTGTGCCTCATCGCAGAGCCACTTTCAACTCATTAAGATGGCTGGCCGGGGAATTCTGGGAGTCGAAGTCCGCCCTTTTTAAGTCGGCTGAGGTTGAGCGACCCGCATCGAACCCACTCCTGTTTCCTTCCACATCACGAAGCAATACAGTTGCGTATTTCCAAGCCTTCTGAAAGAAGATGCAGGAACCGAAGGGAGCCTGGACCAGTCTTTCCCCACCTGATCACGGCTGGGAATCCTAGGTATCGGAGCCCAATCTCCCCGTGGGCCTAAGAGGATCCAGAAGGCTGAGGAAGCCTTCCAACACTAAATATTTGGGAGGGGGAAAACGCAAGGCATGTTGCAACAAGGTTTGGAATGCGCAGCGCCACCGTTCACCGTTAAGTCAACAATCGCCCAAGGAGAATGCAGAGCATCACATCATCATTGCAAAAAGCTGAATGGCAAATTCACCGTCACCTCCAGAAGATGCGACTAGGAGCCTTTCTCGGCAGGGTGGGGAAAACATCCACATTACACCAGAACAAAACTCGCATTTTGCAGAGGAGGGAGGAACTGGGCCTGAATCAGAGGGGGGTTTTTTTGTCTTGCAGGCACATGGCTGCAACTTTCTGCATTACGCAGCAACTGCCCTTCCCATCAATCATGGCTTGTCCTTCTCAGGGGGACGGAAGTACGTCCGGCATGAAACCCAGCCCTCCCCAGCTGGGCCAGGCGTCTTTCTCCATTAGCTTCCCCGCTGAAGAAAGGGGGTCCGCACGTGGTCCCCTTAGAGAGGATTCCCACGGACCACGTGCAAAACGATGCCTGCATTTCGGCTTCCCACAAGCCAGCATGTTTTACAAAGGCGGCCTGGCCTGTTGCAGCCATGTGCCTGCAAAGATCCCCAGCCCGGAAAGTCTTCTGCAGAACCCCCCACCCAAAGAAAAGATACACCAGGCGGTTTTGGCCTTCAGATCCGGCTCTCCGCCACCTTTGCTTGATTCGTAAAAAAAACCAGGCCAACCCATCACATTTGAGGCGGGCAAGCGGAAGGGCCCCCGCATCGCAAGCTCTCTTCTCTGAACGGGAGCGGCGGGGCGCCCTTCCGACCTCCATCGCTGTCGTCCCCCCAACGAGGGAGGGGATCAGCCCAGCTCTGGCTGCGACGCGCCGGACTCGGGGCACAGACGCGCCCCTTGATTTGAGGAAAAGTTTGCTTCTCCGGAGGCTTGCGGAACCCCCTTTGCCTCGCAAGGGCCGAACCAGACCGAGCGGCGCTCCCTTCGTCGCCTTTTCGCCTCGCTTCGGTTTCAGGCTGGCTTTTCTCGACGCCCGTCGGGACCCCCGCACACCGTTATGGCAGCTGGCAGGGAAGCATAGGCCG
>JANHZU010002230.1:9744-21048 GCA_032468055.1 Acrochordus granulatus | reverse complement strand
CTACCCCATTTCTTCTCAGGGATTCTTGTCCACAGTAGTAGATGGAGTGGTCATCTGAATGAAATTCTCCCATTCCTTCACTCACCTATTATAACAAGCTGGAATGTGATCGCAAGACTAATTTTCCAGTGACGGAAAAATTCCCAGCCGTTGCTTCTCTTCATGTTCTCTCCCTCGTCCAGAGTCTTAGCAAGCTTCTCACTGCTTTGAAAAAAACACAAATCCCCCAAGCCTGGGCTTTGCTGCATGACCCAAATCACCTCGCTGCACCTGGAGCAGCAGATTATGTTATTTTGTCATTTCCCTCCCAGGTTTGATCTACAGCGAATACCCAACCCGTACAAACTCTCAAGGGCTGCTTCTCTTTGAAACAACTGGATCTTCCTCCCACATCTGGCTGATGCAGACCTCGGTGGGTCCCCAGAGCAGTCAAATTCAAGTGGAGGGTTATTCCATTTAAAGCAGAAATAGCCAGGGGCCCGAATACATTTCCTCCCCTATTTTAAGGGTCATCCTTTAAAATTTCCCCAGGCTCCGTCCCTGGGCAACATAAACGGCGTCTTTGCAGCTGTGGCCTCCCAAACTTGGAGCCCGCCTCCTTTAGAAAGCAGATACACCCCGACCGCCGAGCTTACTTCGGGTTTGACGTTTTGCTGTGAAGGGATTTCATCCCGTATGAACGCTTGCCGTTGTCCTCTTGCACGTATGTTGCGCCCACGTCCTGGAACACCTCTCTGCCTGTTTTCAGAAGGTGCATGACTCTCTTCACCTATCTGAATCACAGGATATTTACCTGTTTACTTTTTGCTGCGCACGGCTGACCTTTGGCATCGGCTGCCCAAGTCAGCGTGTGCGCTGCTTAGAAGAAGAGTCGAGCTGGCTGAAGGCCGAGTCAGAGGACCCTTGCAAGAGCCTGGCTCTTCCCAGCCGATGACCCTTCTCAGGAGGGGTTAAGAAGGGGTTAAGTGCTGGCGCAGACCCTCGCCAGTGGCTAACGTGGACTTCAGAAGGGCTGTTCAGAACGCATGGCGCAGGTGGGAGCTCCTTCCTTCTCGCAGCCTGATATCAGTCGCAGCATGACAAAACGGAGCAAGCCGCTCAACGGATCTGTTCTTTGTCCTCCAGTCAATAAGACGCAGAGTAAAGATTTAAACTAGTCTTATCCCTCCCCGTCCCAGAAAATTAATGTGTTTTTTTCCCTTTGCATCATGTTGAATTATGGAGGAAGATAAGTGACTCCCCAAAAGAGCACGTGAATTTTCTCCGGGTTTTGCAAAATCTTGTTGTTGGCGTGGATTTTCCAGTCTCTTCGCAGAGGTGCATAAAATCCCCAGCAGACCTGAAATTAATCAAGAATTTAAACAAGGACTTCTTCTTTTTTTCCCTTCCTTGCTCTTCTTCTGAACTTGCCAAATAAATGGTTTTATTTTCAGCCTCAGGCACAGAGCGTTTACCCAACGGAGCCAACCTCTCAAGTATAAAGCGTACGAGATGGTGCAGAGCAACTGAAAACAGGACATGTGCTTTCAAAATAAAGAAACATTTGCAGGATTAGACAAGAATGGTGTTCTTTTGTACCAAAGCGACAAACCTGGATTTTTCTTCTTCTTCTTCTTGGAATGCTGCATTTTAAGCAACTTTAAAAGCCTCGTCAGGTTTCTAGTCCTCACTGCAATGGAAAGGAGAGAATGAGTTCTTGCAAGCGGCAAAGTTTTTATTGATGATGGCACTGTGTGCTCCTAAGTCATCAATGACTGCCAGTGCAAACAGGCTTTGGATAAAGGCGAAAGCCACACCATGCTGCCAAGCACGTGAGCATGTAACACACCCATTGCGTAACACGGAGGCTTCTCTGCCACGGCTGAAACGCGTCTTTTCCCAGCCTTGCAAGCCTTCAGAGCTCTCCATTGGGTGGGGCAATGAACGGAAGGAACATGCAGATGTTGTCCATTGCACAAAGCAACATCCACACGCTGCGCAAAGAAACACTCTCTGCCCAACGTCAAACCTTCTCTTCGGGGTCTCGAATTCAACCCTATCTCAAAAACCAAGACCGTTTCTGATTTCGCACTCGGTGCACCACCCCAATTGGCGGTTTTATTTCTCCAGTGCTGAGTTGGTTGGGCACCATTGTGGCTGCACAAAAAAACAGAGCCGGGTTAAGCACACACACACACACACACACATCTGCTTCCGAGGACTGATGCCCCTGCTGAGGGCAGATACTCTCAGCCTGGTTCTCCCCCCCACCCAGAGATTACCTTTGCATTCTTCTGCCTTATCTCTTATCTTAATCCTTTGAACCCCAAGCTTCTCTGCAACTGAAAAGGGACTTTGGAGAGAGAGACAGCATTCCTTCCCCCACAAGCAAACACACCCTTTTCTTTCCTTTTGTCCTTTTCCTCATTCATTCTTCTCCTCTGTCCAACAGTCTTCTGCATTCATGGGGAGATTGCAATCTGCTCGGGGCAGAGATCTCTGGCTTAGCTCAGGAGGCTGGTGGGGTCAATCATTAAACCTGCCTCTCGCCCAGACAATAGGCAGGTGTCCAGTCCTCTCCCTCCCCAGGGGGTGGGGGTGGGAGTTCATAAGTGTACCCCCTTTGATCCCCCACCCGCCCAATGCTTCATGGCACGATTAAGGCTCCGCTGGGCACTGCTGGCCCCAGATTGGCTCTTGGGTCACCCTGCTCACGGGGGCTCCTCCGGCTTCCTGCGAACCCGAGTTTGCTGTTTTTACCAGGGCGCGTTTGCATGACTATGGCTGGCGAGCCGAGGTGGGGGCTCCGAAGCCTGGAAGAACCGTAAACAGCAAGTGGCGATGCAATAAAGAAAAGTGATGGCGCTGATTCTCTGAATCTTCTCGCAGGGAAACGTTTCAGAAGTGAAACAGCGCTGACGTGGGTCGTGCGTCGAGCTGAACTCATTTTTTTTAGCCCAAGTTCTAAGAGCTGGCTTAACACAGCAGCCTGAGCTATTAGTCCCTTGCAGCGAGATGGGCAGAGTATAAATCTAACAAACAATGATCAGCCACCGCTTCCCATGCGCAAGGCCACCAGGCTAAGCCGAACAAGTCGCCGCGAAGCTTCTCCTGATCTCACACCAGAAACTGTCTTAAGACTTGGAAGCTGCTGCCGATTTAAACCACCCTCCGGGTTTGCACCAAGCCGCATCCCCAAGCTTTGCGACTCAGAGCAAGCTGCTAAAAACTTAAACCGAGATTAGCCTATGCGCGGCCCCCCCAGCCTTAGTCGGAGCAAAAACTGGCCGTGATGGAGCGTAATTTGGGAATGCAACCCTCGCTTCTGAACGGGTCCTGCGTGAGCGCAACCCGCCACCCCGCCTCGGCTTCAGGACCTCCAAGCCGCCATGAGCAAGCTTGTTGCGCTCTTAGCGTAAGTCAGCTGGTTAAGCAGACTTGTCGCGCTGTTCGCACAAGCCTCCCGCCGACAGTTACCTTTCCGCTTCCTAAACGTCCTAAGAGGAGGAAACGGGTGCGAAGCCCAGCCAAGGATCCGGAGTTGGTGGCAGGCTTCGGACAAGACCTAAAAGCAGATGAAAAGATTTTCTGAGACAAGCAGACACATTTGAGAGAGGGAGATTAAAGAAGAGAGGAGTTTTGTCTTGTTTTTTTGCAGTCTCCAAAAACGTCCAGTGAATGAGGTCTGAATATAATGTTTGGGAAGGGTGACCCGGCTGTGGTCGGAATAGGAATTCTTGACGTGTTCTTGAGCCTTCCTGATTTCAACTTTGGCTTTCTTAAAGGCTTTTTCTTTTTAAAAAAATAAGTGTCCAAAGTTTATCTGCAGAGAGCTGGAATCCGAGAGCCAGCCTCGATTTGGATCAGCTCATTCGTATCAAAGTGAGATGATTTACCAGTGGTGGAAAAAAAATATCACGTGAAAAGATAAAGAATTGATCTGGAATTGTTGGCAATAAAAATGGCCTTTGGTCCCAGCTGAGGGTGTTTTTGGCTCGTTCCATTTCGTTTCGGTTCAGCGACCAGACTGGAATTACTGTACAATACGGGCTGAGCTAGCATTTCAATTCTTGCTCCCGGATAAATCGGATTTTCCCTGTTCCGGACTCAACCTCCCTTTCCTTGAAGTCTCCTTTGAACAAACAACTGTACATGACCCCTAAAGACCCCCTCATAAAGCTGCGCCAAAGCAGGGAAGAGTGGGTGGCCAGTGGGTCACGCACAGCAGTGGATTGCTCAAGTTGGACTTTCGCCTGAGGACTAGCCGCCTGACGGGGCTTCCTCTCTCATTCAGGAATCCCCTGGATCCTCCCGCGCGTGACATTTCCCTTTCGTCGAGCAGCCCTCGGGCGAAGCAGCGCTCCTCGCTTCCCTTTCGCAGTCGCCTGCGTGGCCCTGGGGAACCGCCGTGGAATTGCTCAGGCCCCTCGCGGCGGCGGACCGCCTCAGCTGGTCCCGCTGGAGACTCGGGACCAAACCGGACCCGAGAAAGGGGAAGAGCGGAGCGCAAACGCGGCTGGAATATCAAAGAGCCAGCCCAGAAGGGCTGCTTTGTTGACCCTGGTGATGGGATTAAAAGGAGGCAAATTCCTCCGGTCGGAAAGATCGGAGGCAAGATTCAGCGGGCGGAATTCAGTGGAGAAGGGCGGAAAAGACGGGGGAGGCGAACTGGGCTGAAACGGCCGAAAGTGGGAGGAGGAGATAAAACATATAAGACGGACGTGGTGCCTCGCGGTACAAAAGCAACACCTTTTGGGTTTTCTGCACACTCCAATCACGGAATACATTTAAAGGGGACCCCCCAAAAAAACTTACCTATTTCCCGTCAAGCTCCTTTTCACGTCCAGACCAGAGGAAGGGACCGCCACAATTGTGAGATGAAAAAGCAAGCTAAGATTGTGTGAGTTTTTTTCTGCCTTTGGACCTTGGCACACAAACCTTGGTTACTTCACAACTTGACTTTGCTCTGTAGCCTCTGGGAATAACAATTTTCCTCCCTCTGAGAGACCACGGCCTGATTAAAGCTCTGCATTGCAAGTACTTCGGAAGAGGAAAAAGTGATGGCCAGGAAAGGTTATTAGATAAAAACAGATTTTTTTTCCTGCAATTCCTTGACGGAATTGTTTCAAGCCTGGTTGTCGGCAAGCAAGGAAGACCGGGAGCACAGCACACCTTGCAACACGCCTTGCTTGGCAGGAAAAGCAGGACCGTGGCGTTCCTTAGCCACAAAACTGTCACCCAGACAGGCAAACAAACACAGTTCCCTTCCTTCAAAATTCTGCAGGGCAGGGGGTAAAAATGTGGTGGTTGGGATCGGCATGGAAAAGAAAGTGTGTGGCCAAAAACGCATGCCAGCCTCTGGCCCAGTCCTGCACCCTTTATTAATTAATCAAATTGAACTGATCGGTTGCCCAGTTCCCATAACCGCAGTGACAATCCATTTTTCATGAAAAGAAAAGCACGCCAGGCTGGCAGAGGAAAGAGCAAAACCCAAACCAGGCACAATAAAAAAAAAACCTAAACCGCCTTGCAGGGATGCGGGTGAAAATATTCAGAGTCCCAAGAATGGGAGGCAGGAATGAAAATCTACTTTACAAGGTTGGCATTCCTAGGCTTTTCATTCTGCCTGCTGAACATGAGAATCCCCCAGCTGAAGAAAAAATGTTTTCAGCTGTAAAAAAAAGGTGTGTGCAGTACCACTGATTGCAAAGGAAGCGACGTGAGAGTTCTGCAAATGGCCAAACGGTTTAAGCTGTGTCTAGCCATCATCCCGACGGCCATGGGCAGAAGATGTCCTGGTTTCCATATTGTGCCAAATCCTGGCTTGGCTGGCAACACCTCCTTCCTGCCTACCTTGCAGGGCTGGGGTGCAGAGTGCTATAATTGATGAGACGCCCAACTGGCTTTTCGGCATTCCTAAGTGCCGCCCATCTCTCCGCTATGGCATTGCCCGGAAGGGCGCTAAGTCATCTGGAAGGGCGCCCTAGGCGTGAAGCCAGGCAGGTGATTTGGGGCCAGGCGTTTCTGCTCCGTCCGAGGAAGAAAGGGGCAGAAAATGCTGCATGCCTTCGAAGGTCTTCAGATGTTGTGCGTCCCGCAGTGGCAAATCCCTCGGGGCCGGGGCCGGTTTGAATAACCTGAACCTACAGGGGAGGGAAGGTCATTCGTTGTGGGTCTTGCTCGTTAAAAAGATCGGAAGCCAAAAATGCCACCTTTTCGCACGTTGCACAGGGTCGCTGGGGTCGGGCAGCCTGTATCTTTCAATTATGGTGATTGCTGTCAAAGAATGGGGCGGGTTTCAATAAATTGAGGCTATAAAGGCAGAGAATTTTTTTTCCTGGGGTCGTTCCTTGCTTTTGAAAGGTTTTTAACTGCAGAGAGTCGCTGGGAGTCGGGCAGCTGATACATTATTTTTATCATTATTATTATTAATAGACTTCTTTTTCCAGTCCTGAAAAAAGGTCCCCTCTTATTTCACAATACGGGGAACCTGCAGAGGCTCAGATTTGTCTTGGAGCGAGCAGTTTTCACAAATCCCCTCCGGTTAGCCTACCTTGCAAGGCTGTTGTGAGGTGGAATCTAACCCATTTCACACGTTACGTTAAACCATAAATCACAAGTTAACCTCAACCCCCGACGTTAAGACATCGTCATGTGCCGAATGTGAGACGCAAAAAGCTGGTTTCTCTACTCAGGAGAGGAGAGAGCTTGCCCCGATAAATTAGGGAAAAGTTCGGACGACAGACGATGACTCACCACGCAAAATCCATGTTTATGTCCCAGACAGCTTTTATGAAGGCAAACACAGACCTCGCTGTTTACAACGGAGTGACTCAAACCACCAAGAAGAGGGATGGGAAGGATCCTAGGACGTGGGAAGCAACATTTTGCAGGACAGGAGAATAAAAAAACGGGGCTGGACTCCTCCGCTTCAAGGAATCAGGACGCTTTCCCGAGGAGGGGGGAAGCTGCGTCACCTATAGCGACTCAAAGTCTGAGTGGGAAGCACTGATTTTATATGTTCGGTTGTTCCTGGACCAGAGGCGGCTTGGCCCTGAAGAGCGGCACCTGTCTGCGGATCTCCAAAAAGGTCTTCCTTTTCGTTTCAGGAAGTATCTTCCAGATGTAAAGAAAAGCGGCCAGGTTTATGGGGCTGTAAAGGAGGAGAATGTAGGGCTCTAAGTAGGCCTGGGGAGGAAAGGAGAGGAAAGGTTGAGATCAAAATGGATCCCACTTGACCTCTTTCAGCAAAGATTCAGGCCACCCCTTCGCGGCAGAGCCCAGTTTCTCAGCCGTGGGCACTTTAAGATGGGTGGACTTCAGCTCCCAGAATTCCCCAGCCAGGCCCTTCGGTTTTCAGGCTAGAATTAAAAAAAGACGTGACGCAGAAAGAAAGAGGACTGGGGAGGGAAGAGGAAAACTCAAGGCGGTAAAACCACTTGAGTGTCGCGAGAAGCTTGCTAGCTGGGGAATCCTGGGAGTCGCAGTCCACACATGCACACAGTCAGGCTTGAGAAACGCTGCTTTAGATTTCTATTTGCCCATGATTCGATTCACTCGCTTTGTACATTCTCTCTTTGCAACTGATTAACTCTAGTTTCCGGCCCTCCGCAAACCCTGGTTTTCCAGTCACCCCGTCTGCTTGTTAAAGCTCAGTTTGTGGGGCAAAACATCTTCGGTCCGTGCACCAGATTTTCCTTGGCTGGTTGGTGGGTCCCGCAGACCAGCGAAGCACCTCCAAGCGGAGGGAAGACGAGGGAAGGCAAAAAGGGGAAAACCTTTTTTCCGTGGAAAAACTAAAGGAGAGGCCTGGCAAAGGGCCGCGCCTGAAACGGGCCCACGAGGGTTTATTTCAAAAATGAACCGCTTATAGCCAGCTGTCCGAAGGACCGACCGGACGCAGACCACCAGAAGAGCCGTAATTGAGCGGGCAGCTTGCTGAAACGGAGAGGGACCCTTTACGACCCAGGATGCAGGTCCCCGGGCTTGCGACGAGTCGTTAGTTTTCCTCCCGACAAACCCGCTTCCTCACCTCCTTCGCAGGCGGCCGAGCCCCCGTGAGCGCCCGAACGGGCTTGCCAAAGGGGGTTTCTTTCGGGGCCCTCCCCGGCCTTCCGGGTCTCCGCTGGGTTTTGTTCCTTGCTCAGAGCAAGGGACGGGAAGCCGGTGCCGGTTTGCTCACCTTGTCAAAGAGCGAGAATGAGACGATTAAGTAGTTCAGGAACCAGTGGGAAAACTCTCCAATGACGTAAGCAGAGGACCGGGACGATTGCAGAAAAAGTTCTCCGATCAGCAGATTGAACAGGGCACCTGAGCCGCCGAGAGGGGGGGAAGTCCGGGTGTGTTCGAAACTCCTTCCTCTGGATGGCGTGTCTGGAGTTTCCCTTCTGAGGTTTCGCCCCAGCATGGACGGGGTGGTGACCACTTCCCTGAATTTTGGGGGTGCTTTTGGGTTGGGTGTAGGGAGACCCAGCTGCCCACTCCGAGGAGGCCACCGGGATTCCCCGTAATTTAGGGGCTAAACGGGTTTGGCAACGGGAGAAGCGAATCCAGCCGGGTGGCCCGCAGGTTGCCCCTGCGGACACACACGGAGGCGTCCTTACTTGGCCCCATGCCGTGGGTGACGAGGAAGACGTTGATGAACAAGCCGGTGAGGTAGGACAGCCAGGAAAACTTATCCTGGGGGCAGAAAATCGAGGTCACCTTCGTGAAAACCTGAAGAAAACTTTTGGCAAAAGACGGGCCGGCTTCTTAGATCTCTCACCAAATTCCGACAGTGAGGAAAGGGGGTTTCCCCAGTCCGTCTCGAGGCACCGGAAATTCAAGCCAAGATGTTCGGAGCCGCGAGCCAAGCCCCCCAATCTCCCCCCCCGCCCGGTAGCCGCGCGGTCCCTTCCAGCCCCTCCGGGCAGCCTCTGCCCCGTCGCACACCTGAAACTTCATGGTCACCGTCAGCAAGATGGAGAGCAGCAGGGCCGTCCCGAACCCAACCAGGAGCAGAATTTTGCGCCCTTTGGTGTCAATGATGTACATCTGGAAAAGGGAAGGACGGCGGCATCAATGGCCTCTCTCCGGGGACAGAGCCGAGATCACCTGGTGGCCTGCTCTCCACCTCCGTTCGGCTGCGGCCAGCTCCGTGAAAAAGGAATCGGAAAGCCGGGATCGCGCTTTGGGGCTCTGCCCGCCCATTACTCACAGCGCGGTTCCCAGCGGCTCTTTCGGGGCTCATCCCTTTTGCTACCCTGACGCATTCATCAATGCGCTCAGCCAGCGAATTGATTGGTTCAAACCAGCGCGGCGCCAAGCGCTTCCCGCTCCTCTTCCGATGCGCCGTGCAGGTGCTGATTTAGTCGCCTCCGTCCGCTCTCGCTTGGGCCGCCGCATTTCGGCCGGCCAGCGTCCCTTTGACCTGGGCTGACGTGCAATAAACCATGTTTGGCCAGTGGACCCGAGGGGCGGGTCTGGATCCGCAGGATGCGACACTGGACAGAGATGACTCGGGGCGATTTCCCTGACACGGGCGAAACGGCAGGAAGTGCAGATTACTCCTCTCTGCAACACTGCTTTGTTCCCTGGCGCGGCGGAGGGCTTGGGGGCCCCCGATGATGCCGGCCCTCTGAGGTAGGCCGGCCTGAAAGCAGGTGCCCCCGAGCCATAAACGTGAGGGTTGGTTGCAAAGTTGCCCTTCCGCCACATCTTGACTTCCGTCGTGGTCTCTAAATGGGTCAGTCACTAAACGGGGACAGCCTATACACAAGTAACACGGCCACGCAGGGGTCTTTTAAGGCTACCGTGTTTGTGGAGCCGAGAAGGAGACAGCACCGAGCTCACACCCTCACGCTTCTGTTTAAGGGGAGCTTGAATCATGGTTTGGTTTCAAGCCGGGAAAGAAGCTCAGACGGGAAGGCAGAGGACAAGCCAGCATTCAGCCCAGGGAGCGACGGCTGCTTGGTCCTCTGAAAAGCTGTATCCGGCTTCGTCAGCTAAACAGGGCGAGGGAGCGAACATTAACATGGTGGAGGGGCTCACCGCGTATAAAATAGCCATGATTAACAGGACATTGGTCATGATTTGCAAGTGTTGGAGCTTTTCCTGGCTTGGTCTGGTCAGGGAGGAGAAGTTCCTGTTGTACATGTACACCTGAAGGAAGACCAGAGCAACGACGGAGCTGAGAGCCGAAGCCGGCGGGCTCGCGTGGGGCAGGACGGGAGGAAGCCGCTTTCAGCCGAGCCACTTGCCAGAAAGAACGGCCTTTGGGGCTCACGGGTGGGGCGAAGCCGTGGTTCGTTCCGGCTAGATCAGCCGCGGCTTCCCGGGCTTCAGCTGAAAGGTGCTGAGCGGCGCCTTCGGGCCCCGGCCGAGGGGAGACCCACAGCACCCCCTCCCCGGGGCGGCCGGGAGCCGGGATGACCGGCCCAGACGCCTCCCGCAACACGGCCGGAGCGGGGCCGAAAGCGACGGCCGTCTGCAGCCACGCGGAGCGCCGGGGTCGTCCTCGGCTGCGCGAGGCAGGGACTCCCGCGGCAGCTGCTGCCCGTGGAGGCCCGCCGGAGGCACGGACGACGCCAGCGCCGCGGTCACCCCGAGGCCCGGCCCGGCAGCGGGGCCGGGCCTGCCCCCTCACCTCATTGATGCCCGACAGCTGCTGGCCGGCTGCCACAACCATCATGGAAATGAGGTGCCAACGGAGCTCGCGGTAGCCCAGCAGCCACAGGGTGTTCATCTTCTTCTCGGACTTCTCAAAGAGGTCCTCCTCTCGCAGCTCCTGCAGCTCCTTCTCCACGTTGTTCTGGAGCCTCAGCTGCTTCAGGGCTGCGGAGAAGAGGAGAAGAGGCAAAACCCCCTCCAGGCTCGAGGATGGGGTGCTGAGGCTGGGGGAGGGCGGGGGTAGGGGACCTCGCCCTCGAGACCGCCACCACGAAGGCCGTGCTGTCCTCCGGACCCTCTCCGGGGGGGAAGCTGGGTTTGGACGAAGCAGGGCCAGGGGAGCGCCGAACCTCGGTGCTGGAGACAACCTCTGGGGAGACCACGGACCCCAAGAAAACAGGCCCCTGGAGCGGCAAAGAAACCAGCTCGGAGCTCTCGCCCAGGGCACCAGTGACCAGGCTCCAACTGTCCTCCCTGGACGCCCGATGAGAAGACCCGTCTCTCTGGAGGAGGCCTTGGAGATGCGCAGGGTGGAAGGACAGAGCAGAAAGAAGAGGGCCGCGAGCAGCGAGGGGGATGGACTCGGCGACAGCGGTGGTCAGTGGACCATCGGGAGGTCTTGAGGACCAGCATCCTCCTGGAGATCGCTTATCTATGGGGTCGTTCAGGGTCAGCAAC
>JANHZU010002229.1:140168-158851 GCA_032468055.1 Acrochordus granulatus | reverse complement strand
GGGTATTTTCCAGCCGCACCAACCTGAATTCTCACGGCACTTTGAAAGCGACCAAATATTCGGACAGTGTCTTTGTAGGTGTTTTTAACGAGTGGAATTCTCCTTTTCAGCCTAGGCATGCACAAAGAGTTTTATGATGTTTTTCTACCCTCCTCCTCCCATACAGCAATTGCAATATTGCTTTCCTTTTCTGTCTGTCTCTCACCCCCCCCCGGCTTCCGGGATTGTTGTGCTGCTGTTCCACTTTGGCATTTCACACATTTATGCAACCCTCAAAGTGCTTATATAAGAGAAATAGGATGGCTGAGAACAGCAGTCCCTGAGAGAAACACAGGGAGGGGTGGAGAGAAACTAAACAAGCAAGCCCTCCGGTTAATTTTAAACTTTTTTAATTTGAAATGTTTAATTAATATTCCCCAGAAGCGCAAACACGGAAATGCCTTTGAGCCAGAGTGAATAAGAGCAACAGAATTATCAATATATAAAGTTGATGTTTCCATTATTTACAGCTCCTTCTGATCATTTGCTGTATTGCAACCGGTCGCAAATTAATTCGACTTTAAAGTGCTGTGAGGAGGCGTTGCAAGATGCAGAAGTGGCCTGCCAGCTCCAGCCTTACTGGGTGAAGGTGAGTTTAAATTCTAAGTAGCTATCCCATAAGGTTCTGTCTCCACTGGCAGTTCCTTAAATGAAATGCCAGGATGTGTCAAAAGGTTGGTAGGTGGTTAAAGTCACCACTGGAAACAAACGGGGAATAAAGGAGAACTTGGCTCCCAGTAGTGAGTTTAACTGCAAAATTCTTTTTTTTTTCTCAGACTCCTGTTTTTTACTATACAGGAGCACCATACATGGGTGGGTTTCTGTGTTCACCTTGTCTAGCAAAACAGGAGAGTGAAAGTTGTCTGGGGAAAAAGTAGCTTGGGGTAACTTATTTATCTTGGTGGGTTGATAGGGTTTTGTCTCAACAGGAATGTCTTTATGATTGGAAAAGGAGTCTCAAGTTTAACAGAAACTTCCTTCAGGGATTCTTGTTTGCCACGGATAAGCTATAAGGACTCAGTGACAGGCCCTTGAAGACGTTACTTTGCTATCTACTTCTTGGTTTCATATAAGCTCCAGGTTTTCAACGACACAATACAGATAGTCCTTGACTTAGAACCAGTCATTTAGCAACCGTTCAGTTACAACTGTGCTGAAAAAAACGACTTAACAACTGATTCTTGCGCTTACAGCCATCACAGCATCCCTGTGGCATGTGTTCAGAATCTGGGTACTTGGCATGCAAGTGTGACAGTTGCAGCATCCCAGAGTGAGGTGGTTGCCGTCTGTGATCTTCCCAGCTGACTTCCACAAGTAAAATCAATGGGGGAAGCTGGATTCACTTAATGACTTCAGGGTCCAATTAAAAACTGCAGTGAGTCACTGAACTGTGGCCAAAAAGGTAGTAAAATTGGACGTGACTCACTTGACTACCACTTTGCTAAGCGACAGAAATCCTGGTCCCAGTCGTGGTCATAAGTCAAGGACTTCCTGTACAGTACTTACTGTCCTCGCACACCGCATTTCTGTTACTGTAGGTTATTGTTGGGCGGGCTGCAATTTCCGCGCGCCTCTTGGAGTAGGTTCGGCTGAAATAGGTTGTAAACTGATCGCCGCCTCAAGGAAGCAAACGTGGCTTATCAACAAGCCCCTCTTTCTTGCAAGCCTCAATGAGCACACGATGCTTCGGGTCCCCGAAGGGGCTGTCATCAGGGCGAAAGCTTGCTTGTGAGCTGCGACAGAAGTCGGCAAATATTTCAGCTGTGGCTGCTTCGGATTAATTCAGTTTTTAAAAATCGCTTCCCGTCTCGTTTTGCTTCTGTTAGCCGTCTTGGGTGTCTTGTGAGTCGAAACCACCCCCTGAAATAAACCCCCCAAAAAATGAACTTGAAGCCAAGCAGTAGAAGACAGGGCGACAGCTAATTTCCAGCCATTCTCACCCCTAGTGATGCTCGTGTCGCTTCCACAGCCCGATGCCAAAGAGGGTGACGCTCCTTTTTTCCCCTTGCAGGGCCACTTGCGAAAGGGACAAGCTCTTGCTAGCCTGGGGAAGACAGAAGAAGCTTTCCATGAGTTTTTATTCTGCCTCGTCTTGGAGGGCGAGAACCAGAAGGCAAAATCCGAGGCCCAGAGGGTAGGAGGGCGCTAACGTTATTTTGGCTAACATGCAACCTAGCTTTTATCTCTCCCTTTAAAAAAAAGAAGTGGGAAACTTGTTGCCAGGTTTTAAAAAGCAGCTGCATTGCACTTTGGAGAGGGGAAAAAACCAACCCCTGATTGTCATCATTTTATACCTTCTGCATATCTCTTATGTGAAGTCTTTGGGGCTGGAGTTGTTGTATGAAAGGTCCCACGCAATAAGAGCGGAGCTGTATAAATAAGGATGAGGCCATTTCTTCCGTGGCTTTTCTTTTTTCTTTTTTTGCACCCATGTGCCCTTGTTGGGCTTTGCAAGCTACTCCTTTCAACTCCGTTCCCAAGAGATGGTGCCAAGTTCGTTTATTGATTAAATAATAAATAAGAAGTTGTGCGTTGACATGAAGTGCTTTGCTGAGGTTGTGAGTAGCAAAAGTAAACCTTACAGGCTCCGTTTGCGTTCGTCCGGCACTCTGAGCAACGTAAATACTTTTCTCCTCCCTGAACAGTGTCAGAAAACAAAAGCACCCCTGATTTATGACCTGGTGTTTAATTTATTTTCTCCAAACAAGCCTACCTGGCAACATCTCAAATGCTGAGAGGTGATGTCATCTTTAAATGAGGTCGAAATAGTTCAGGAAAAAGAGTGTTACTGCCGTCAAGTACTCGCATGGAGGTGCACTTTTTAAATTAGTATTCTGACCCAGTTCCGGATTGGAAAAACCAGTTTTGCAAGATTTTAGACTAATTGAGGTTGACCTAGGGAAGAGTTGGCTTCTGTGAGAAGATTCTGACTAAAGCATCCTAACTCCCTTCATTTTGTGAATCATTTGAGCAGTTGGATGGTTGGTTATCATTTTCTTTTTTCGTCTGGTTGTGCAAGAGAGAAAAATGCTCAGGCCCTTCACAGTAAGCAGCCAGCGAACTGTCTTTCCTGTTGCACACAGGTTATCCTCTTTTCCCTCGCCCAAGCGTACCCCTGTGCCATCCTTGCATCTGCATTGGTGCACCTTGCTGGCTATGCCCACAAAAGAGCAAGTTGCCATGAGTAGCCGTGATTTCAAAAGTTGCAGTTAAGGATGAATTCCTAGTAGAAGGCTGCAAACTGGGAACGGGGAGGTTGGGATCCAGCCCCCCAGCTGGGAAATCCTGTAGAACAGGAGTGAGAAAAGATGAATAGCCTTGTCACCGGAGACCCTCGCTTTTTCCTCCCGCGCAAGATCTGAACCAACCGTGCCCCTTTGCCACTTGTGAGTCACATGCGCAGAGGGCATTCCAAGTCCTTTTGGGGTAGGTTGCAGAAGACTCTGTTAGGAGGGGGCGACAGTGGGAGTCGTGTTGACTTAAAGGGTGGTGGAATCGTGGAATCGCCAAAATAATTCAGCGACCTGGTGGGAAGGAGCGTTCCACAGCTCTCTGGGTTTGTCTCTTGCATTGTGAGGGTCACCAGGCAGAGCCCGTATTTTAGGGGCATCGCCTTTTGCGCACTGTTAGGTGCCAACAAATAAGTCCTGACTCTCCAGTTTGGTCGAGTGATTAAGGCACCAGGTTGGAAACTAGGAGACGGGGAGTGCCGGTCCGGTCTTAGGCACGAAAGCTGGCTGGGTGACTCGGGGCCAGTCCCTCTCTCTCAGCCCAGCCCACCTCACAGGGTGGTGGTTGTGGGGGGAATAGGAGGAGGAAGGAGCATTAAGTATGTGCACTGCCTTGAATTACTGATGAAGAAATAAAGGTGGGAAATAGATACAGGTATGTTCATCCCCTTGAGCTATTTATAAAAATAATAAAAGTGGGAAGCCAATCTTGACCTCTTCCCGGCAATATAATTTCCAGTTTCTGTTAAAAGATTCCGCCGAGTCTAAACGTCATTTTGAAAAGCAGAAGGAAGAAGAAGAAGATGAAGAGAAGTTGCCAGGAAGAGCGAGTTATGCTCCCAGCTGATTTTCTTTGCTACTCATGTGCTGCGCGGCTGCAAACTGTGCAGCGACTTGGAGAAAACCAACAGCAAGTCCCTGTGGGCCGATTCGCTGCACTGCTGCCAAATTAGGCTTTTTGCTGTTTAGTCCTAAGGTTTCAAAATAAAGTTAGAATTTTAAAAAATAAATAAAGTAAAGGAATTAGGAAACTGCTTTCAGCTGTTGAGGGCCCCATGTTTGCCGGCCAAGACCTCTTTTCCTGACGGTATCACTCAATTTGGGGCATTGTGCCAAGCAACCGCTTTGGGCTTACTCTTCCTCTCACCCCCAAAAAATTTATTTTGTAATGACAATTTGCTGGATTTTAGGGGCTCTTTTTTTTTTTGAGGTCAGCCTTTTCCAACTTCTGTGTTACGAAGAAACTAGGAATGTGTATTTTGTAAAAAGCAGGATGCCGTTAACCTATGATTTTCATACCTTTGTGGTCATCTGTTACCTCTGATTGTCAGGCGGTGATATTTTGGAATGCCAAAGCATGCGATCATACTTGGTGCCAGAGGATTAAATTTGGGGCTGGTTTGGTTTATCCGTTGGCCAAGGAAACATTCAGTTTGGAGCTCTTGCTCTGACCGTGAAACCGAAGCCTGGCGTTGAGTCACAAACTGTGGCTTAGCTTAACCCGCGTCGCAGGGTGCTGTGAGGTCAAAGCAGGCTGACCCCGTGAACGCTGGAAACACCTTGCATTTTAATAGAGTCAAGATCTGAGCAGATTACACATCGTCCTCAACTTACGACTGGTCACTTAGCAGCCGTCCCAAGTCATGGGACTTAATTCATTTTCGCGTATCCTGGGGAAAACCCGTCCGGAGTCCGACCGCTGTTGTCCCGTCACTCTAGATTGCAAGGAGCCCTTTTAAGCTCATTGGGACCTGGGACATCAGCTGTAGCCCGCCACGCTTGCTTGAGGTGACCCTTCGCTGGTGGATCTGTGTGCGCTCGCCGGGGAGGGAGGGTTACCAGCTGCCGGAGCTGGTTCCCCCCGGGCACTTGAGTATCGCAGTCCGTCCGATGTCAGGGATGCACAAGTGGGTTGTAGCGGGGATGCCTCCGGGATCGGTTGGTGTGAACACCAGTCAACTTCACTGCCGTTTACAGGTAGTCCTCGACTTACGACCACAATGGTTCAGTCAGTCCTGCGGTGCGAAATGAATTTGGCTTCCCCCCCATTGACTTTGCTTGTTGGAAACCAGCTGGGGATGATCCTGGGACACCGCAAGGGTCGTAAGCGTGAGGACCGTTTGTAAGCCGCCGTTTTCGGTGCCGTTGTAAACTTCAAATGGTCAGTAAGCAAACGGTTGTAAGTTGAGGACTGTCTGTATGCAACTCACCCCCGTGGTTTGGATTCACATGGGGCAGAACACCGTAAACCAACTGTACACAACAGGTTTGTCCAACACTGAAAAGAAGCGGGCCAATTTGTGGTTTAGCGTTCCTCGTATGAAGTCAGCTGGGCGCTGCTGGGTAAGACACCGGACTGTTGTGGTCCCCGCTGGTGGTACCCGGAGGACTGTGGCAAATGCCCCTAGAGGAGTCTCCGGAGTGGCCACGGATGCTACTTTCTCTTTGGTGCAGGTTAGCATGGACCAGGGAAAGCACTGTGAAGACCAGAAAGCGACCAACTGTGACAACTCAGGAAAACCCCCCCGAAGCCACGAAGGAAGCCTGGAGGAAAACAGAGGTGTCTCCTCCGCCCCGGGGTCCGTCCCTGGGAAGCGCAGACCCCAAAGGAAAAAGCGCCGGGCCGAAGTGGCTGCGGGTTGCGACCTGCCTCACAAAACGGCCAGAAGGGGTAAGCGTGTTTGGGTTTCCTGACAGGTCTGCAAGTCAGTTCCCAGGCGTGTGCATGGGAACTAGCAATCGAACCCGGCCCCACCGGGTCCCCCAGACCAGGGAAGTGACTCCGTGGAAGGCTAAAACGGCGCCGTTCACGGAGGAGGGCCGCGACGGCGGAACGCCGCACGTCCGGCGAGGGTCGCTTCTCCCGCACAGAGGCGAGCGGCCGGGCCTTTGCCGTTGGGCTTCTGCAGGGAAAACGGCGCTTGCGCCGATCCTCGCGGAGGCTCTTCCTAATTGCGCCACCGGGTTTCTCCCTTGCTTGCTCCTTTCTGGCAGATCCAAGCGTGGAGAAGGAGTCCGACCCCGGGCACGGCCTCGTGCGGGTGGATCCAGCCGACCTGGAGTGCTCCCTGTGCATGAGGTAGCCGACGTCTTTCGGTGGGCGAGGCAGCCCGGAGGCATCAGTCCAGTTCTGAGAGCGTAGCTGGGCAGTCTTGGGTTCGGGGCGACGAGCGCACCGGCCGTTTCGATGTCGCAGCGGTCTTGACTGTCAAGCATGCCTCCTTCGGCACCTCCTTCTGGGGGCTTGCGCTCGCGCATGCGGCCACAGTGTTCCGTCCATGGGTGGCAGGCCTCCCTTTCGTAACCGGAGGTTTCGCTGGGTTGACGCCGGCTCCAGTGTCGACCGCGATGCAGGGACATTTAAGCCCTAAAATGCCCGTTAGGGACCTCAGTGCCGGCCGTAGGAAGTACGTTGTTTTTTCATTGAGGCTTCTAAAGGGCATTTTTGGGCTTAAATGCACCTGGATCGTGGCTATTATATCACTTAATGGTCATCACAAGCAAGGTTGTCAAGTTGTGTCAGTCACATGACCTGCTCTGCACCCGTCGTCACTTTACGACCATAGCGGGCAAGCCTCGTTACGATCGTAAGTTGAGCGCTGCTTGTATTCAGAGGGAGCCGTCTCCAAACACAGATCCCTGCTAAGACAAATGGCATTTCCACCTAAAGAAGGAAGAAGCCATAAGAGTCACAGAAAAACGCGCATTTCAGGGAAAGAACCCCAAATCCCACGGGATGTTGGGGCACAATGGAGAAGGAGACCCGGAAAACCAGGAGAGTGGATCACTTTCTCCTGGAGAAGACCAAGCAGATTGACCAAGCTCCTGCGCGGCCGTGCCTGTTGGAGCGAGGTCAGCTTTGCGCTTCCGTGTCTCCACGTGTTTGGGTTTCCTTCCGGGTCAACGACACGTGCGTGGAAACGGCTGCGATTTCTTCTGAGTTCCACAGTTCCCTTTTGTTTCCCAGGCTCTTCTATGAACCCGTGACCACTCCCTGCGGACACACCTTTTGCCTAAAATGCCTCGAACGATGCCTGGATCACAACCCACGGTGCCCCTTGTGTAAAGAGGACCTTCTGGAGGTAAATTGACATTGCTGAGCTCGTTGCGTCGTGGGTCATAAAAACGAGCCTGCCCCAAGTGAAGAATCAAGGTTGTGGGTTTTTTTACTCCCGTTGCAATGCTCGCTCGCTCGCGCTCTCTCTCTCTCCTTGAGCATCACTTGCAGCGCAAAGCTTTATGATACTTTATGTGTGAATGTCCGCACGAGACACAAAACACTGTCTACTCCCAGCTACCGTCTCAACACGTTGACCTCAGTTGGTGTCTTTCTGGAGAAGTGAAGGTCATGGGACCCACAGTGGCCACAATTTCCAATAACTGGGAACCCACCAACCATTTGAAACCAAAAAGCAGTTAAGGCAATGTCTCTCAGCCTCAGCACCTTTGAGGTGTGTGGACTTCAACGCATGCTGGCTGGAGACCTCTGGGAGTTGAAGTCCACACCGCTCAAAGGTGCGGGGCTGGAGAGACATTGAGCGAAGACCTCAGGCTCTCGTGGGTGCTGATGAGGGGTGGCGACAGCTCCAAGTTCGAATGTCACGCTTGTCGTGGGAAGGCCACAGCAATGATGTAAACAGCATGTTCACACGAAGCAGCCACACTGGTTTTGCATGTTGCCCAAAAATCCACAAGAGCCTCCCAAGCATAGCCATCCATGTTATTCTCTCTCTCTCCCGCCTCCTCCTCAGGTCTCCCGTTCAGGCTGTCTTGAGAGTTTGAACGGAGAATGACCCCCAAACAGACCCTCAGATTTTAAGCATTTCACGTTTGAACACGATCATTTTAAGCACGTATTAAAATTCATGGGCAGGTTTGATGATCCTTGAAAATTCACTTTCTCCTTTTAAAGCCTTATAGAATCAGGTGACCTTACATTCCCCCCGGATGGTGATTGATGGAGGAGCGATAGATTAAATCGACCGACAGACAGATCAATATTTGTAGTTTATTACATATTTTTTTCCTTTCATGTGCTGCGTTTCCTTGTTTCTTCACCTCTGGTGAATTGCTTATTTTTATTTCACCTGTGCCTGTTTGAAAGTGGATTAACAGAAAAAGAGTGAGAGAGGAGACCATGCATAGACGATCTCTTGTCCCAGAAGGGTATCAGCCTAAATCATCCTGACAAGGACGCTGTTTTCTCATGCAGTGCTTGGCCATGAAGAAACATTGCAGAACGGTGCTGATAGAGGAGTTAATTGCAAAGTATCTTCCGGTGGAGCTCACCGAAAGAAGGCGGCTTTATGAAGAAGAAATGGCTGAATTTTCCAAGTAGGTCACCTCCGATCCCTGTGTCCTTTAATCATGAGAAAATCATTTGCAGCTCAGCTTGTACTGACATAATTTTGACTGTTGGACTAGGTTAAAAATAGTCTGGATAATAAAGGTGTTTTGAATTATTCCTATTTTAGATACTCTGCTGAGCTAGGAAGTTGTGTATCTGGGGTATGTTTGGAAGTTGTGTATCTGGGGTATGTTTGGAAGTTGTGTATCTGGGGTATGTTGTGAAGTTCGAAGCGCTTAGAATATTGTTTCTCAACCTTGGTAGCTTTAATAAATGTGGCCTTCAATTGCCAGAACTTGCTAACTTAGCTTAAGTGAGTCCCACAGATCCCTGAGAATCTATGGAAAAATGTCAGCGATCCTGTAAAACATCACAGCTTCATTTCCACTGTTTTATGTTGTGCATTTATTTAGTCCGTGAAAAGAGGTTTGTAGACTTCACCGGGTTCTCCATGATACTCAAAGAAATTAAGACTCCAGATCAATATTTCCCAACCTTTCCCTAACCATGCTGGCTAGGGAATTTTGGGAGCTAAAGTCCACACATCTTAGTGTGGCCAAGGTTGGGAAACACTGATCCAAAGGAAACTTAATAATGCTGTGCAATGAAGGTCATTCAGAAGTTTATTTTAATTTAAAAATCGAAATGCAAAAACGCCTCCGGATACAGAGTTTTATGAGAGAGTGACCGCATCGGTCGCTGCAGTTTTGTCATTTGCAAGTTACCTTTCTCTTCCAACTTCACTGGGGTGTTTTTAAAAAAAAATAAGTCAACAAGCATGGTACTGGGTAGTCGTCCCTTAATATAAAATTTATCCCCACAGTTTAAACAAGAATGTCCCTATATTTGTCTGCACCATGGCCTATCCCACGGTACCCTGCCCTCTGCACATTTTTGAGCCCTGCTACCGACTGATGGTTCGGAGATGTATGGAAGCAGGCACCAAACAGTTTGGCATGTGCATTCGGGATCCCGTCAAAGGGTGAGTAGCACATGTTGGACATCCGAACTGATGGGGTGTGTTGTCAACTTCCAAAGAGAAGAAAATTGCATCCGTATTCCAGTTAACTAAATGAACTAAGTAACATTCAAATGAAGTGAAAATGGTAGAGGGGGGGGGCTGGAAAATTATAAATGGAATTACGAACCAAAAGATATCATTAACAAAGAAACTGGCATTTCCGGAAAGTCTCCAAAGTGCTGGTGATCGCGTCAGTGATCGATGCACGACTGGAAGCCAGGGGGACATTCCTGGATTCAGCTCTCCTGCCTCCTCTTCCTTGCTCTCCCATGTGGTCATCCAGCTCAGACTCGGAGGGCACCCACCCCCGGTTCAGCCCCGCTGCTTGGTTGGTCCACCCAACCCGACAAGCCTCAGGCAGAAAGATGCGTGGCTTAGTCCGAAGAACAAGTCCTGGATTAATCCCGTTTCCTGATTCTGGCAAACAGGTTTGCAGATTACGGTTGTATCCTAGAGATAAGGAACGTGGAAGTCTTCACGGACGGGCGGTCCGTGGTGGACAGCGTTGGCAAGAGGCGATTCAAGGTGATGGAGCACAGCCAGTGTGACGGCTACAACACGGCGGACATTGAGTACATCGAAGACCAGGTGGTGGGTGTTGACTCCTGGCTGTAAGGGCGAAACGGGGTGAGATCGCCTTCCCGCGGAGCTTCTAGGGCCACCCGAGTGTGCACTCCCCAGAAGGGGTGTATTCGAGATATTTTTGTCTTTTGAGATAAAGCGGGGGAGTCCTAGCGCGTGCCCGTTTCCCGCTGCGATCACCGTCAGGGTGCCTGGAGAAAGGCATCTTCCTCGTTCTCCTCCTGCATCCTCAGCTTCAGCCGAGCACCTTCCTCTGTTCTCTGCCCGTCTTAGGTCCAAGGGGAAGACTGTGCTGGCTTGACAGCCCTCCATGATTTTGTGTACGACCAGGCCGACAGGTGGTTCAACTCCCTGAAGCCTGCGCTCAAGACTCGTATCCTTCATCACTTTGGTCCAATGCCTGTGAAAGAACCAGACCCACAGGTATGAGCCAGGACGGAAAGGCGTGACCCTTGGCTCTGCTCACCTCCGTGCCGACGCCCACGCTCACGTCCACTTCTGCAAAGCCAGCCTCCCCTCGTTCCGCTTTCTGTAGCCAGGATGTTTCTGTGTTAGGAATCCGGCTATAGGTAGTCCTCAACCTACAACCACAACCGAGACCGCAATTCCCATTGCTAAACCAGTGGGTTAGGTGCGTTGCACCCAACGCTGCCCCCTTTTTTTTTTGCTACGGTCGTCAAGGGGGTCACTGCACGGGTTAAACGAATCATGCAGCGGTCATGAGAATTCAGCGTCCCCCGTTGACTTTGCTTGTCGGAAGCCGGCGAGGAGGATCGCAAATGGCGATCCCGGGATGCTGCGACTGTTGTAAATACACGCTGGTTGCCAAGGGCCTGAATGTGGGCCACGTGACCGCGGGGATGCTGCAGCGGTCCCAAGAGGCGGCCAGTCGCTTTTGTCAATGCCGCGAATGGTCGCTAAATGAATGGTTGTAAGTGGAGGACTACCTGCATGCCCTAAGGTTTTGTTGCAGGTGTGCCTTTTCTGTTGCAGATGAGCCCCGACGGTCCTGCCTGGTGCTGGTGGATATTAGCTGTCCTTCCTCTGGAGAGCAGAGCTCAGCTTCCTTTTCTGGCCATGACATCCCTGAAAGCTCGCCTGAGCGGCATCAGGAACATTTTGGCTTTCCTCTCCCGCACTCAGTCACAGTGACTGTGTGAACCCCAACGCATCCGAGGCCTCGTCCCACCTCGCGCGCTCCTTCCAGTTGCCGGCTGGCTCCGCAGGAGGCAGATGGACCTCACGGGCGCCTTAAATTCTCAGGACTGAAGTTCTTCCCACCTCCCGAACGGAAAAGGTCCTCTTTCGCTGCAATAACCTCTCAGCTGGTCCTGGCTTGGGCTGGTCTGCAGAGCAGAAGCTCTGCAAAATGTTCTCCGCGAAGCATCGGCAGGGCAATTCCAGGCGAGGTTTTCCTCGGAAGCAAGTCCCAGGGAGCGTCGCGGGGCCTCTCCTTCTGCCAGATCCGGCTAAGTTTCCCGAAGTTCCTTTTTCAGCAGCCCCCCTCTTTTCAAACAAAGGACCCACCTGGTTCATAGAGGCATCCACCTCTGTACATGACACCAGACGTGGGTTGCTTTTTAATTTAATCTTTATTTGGAACGAGTGCGTTAAAATAAGTCCCGTTAATGCGAAGATGACATATTGACCAGTCAGGAAAGATCTGGGAGCAACGTTTCCAACTAATACACCTTATTAAAGGCCACATGTTTCCCCAAAGTGGATGCCTCTTTAATAAAAATCACCAGTCAGAAAAGATGCTTGCAGGCTCTTCCTGGTCTTTATCTTGCTACTATAGACTAACCCGGCTCTCCTACAGTGGCTGAATTATTAACAGCAGCAAGGATTGCGAAGATCTGCCTAAGGATTCAGGAATAACTCTGTCCCTTTGGCCACAGATGTTTCTGCTTGGGGTTGTTGTTGGTTTTCTTTTTGCACTTTTTTCAGTTGTAAATAAATGTAAGATCCTACATGGTGTGTTTACTCAAAAGTAAGTCCATTGCATTTGATGATGCTTATTCCTGAGAAGTGGTTTAGAACTGTGTGTGTATGTATACAGTAGGGTTGTGAATACAGTGGTGGCTGATTTACGACCGGTCACTTAGTGACTGTTTGAAGTTACAACAGACCCCCCCCAAAAAAAAGGTACTTACAGCCTGGTTTTGAAGCTCCAGCTGCTGCAGTGCATCACGGTCATTTGCCCTTATGGCCAACCACAGGGATGTTGCAGCAGCCCCCCTCCCCACCTATCTCCCCCTTATCCTGCCTCACCGGTCCCCAATGGCCTTGGCTTAGTTCAACATGCAGAAGTCGGTCGTGCCTTTCTTCTTTCTTCATATAACCAACCTGAGCCTTATTTTCTGGAGATTTGTCCAAGTGCATCTTCCACAGAGACTTTTTCCCCTCCTTATGGGGAAAAACAAATAAAACCCAAATATGAACAGGATGTCTCCTTGTAATCGGGTACCAGTCATTAACAAATGAGATTGTGTCTGATTTTATTTATGTTTGCTTGGAGTTTTAGATGTGTTGAAAGAGGGAGATGGAGTCAGAGGGGCATATATTTCTGTTGACAACTCACAAAGTGGTCAAAACTCATGAGAAGGAACAGCTGTCTGTGGAGTCCTAGTCCTTGGTGCCTTCTGAGTTCGGTTGTTTTCTTGCAAACATTTCATTACCTGACTAGGTAATGCGTTCACTGCCTGAAGATGCTCCCCGGTCGGTCATGAAACGTCTGCAAGAAAACAACCCAGCTCAGAGGGCACCGAGGACCCCACAGCTCAACCCTGAGCTACAAATGTTCTCTTCTAAAGGAGTCGTCTCTCTTGCGGAACGCCGATGAGAAAAGCGATGAGTTTTTCAAACTCGGCAACTTTTAAGATCCTGTGTGTGGACTTCAGCTCCCAGAATTCCCCAGCGGCCAACTTTAAAACTCCCTGCTCTAGAAAGCAAGCTGTGAATTGAGGGCAGAGGGAGAGAGACGTCCGCCTGGGATCTGAATTCATCCAGTCCTCGCTGGGAGACTGGACGGTGGCCTAAGAGCCTGCCCCGATGCAGATCTTGGGGCCATCTGCGGCGGCCGGCCTTCGGGCTTCAGCCAAGGGAGCTGCCCCCGGCCGATCTCCGGTTCTCGGCTTCATTCCTTGCAGCCAAACCCTGTGCTTTCTGCCAAATTCTGAGAGCGGGGTGTGGGTAAGTTGGCGACACGGGTGCAGAGGAGGTTTTGTCTTGGCGCCAGAGCAGATGCGATCGATGGTCACGTGCCGATTGGCGGAAATTCGCCCCGCCAGCCTTCTAGCTCCCCTCCGCCGGGGGCTCGTTTTCTGGCAGAGGGACCGTTTTCCAAAGCCTTCCATTGCAATCTTGGCTCCCTTTTTAATCTGCAAAAAAACAGGAAGAGAGCCGTTCGGGGGCACTTTGAAAATAGAGATAAGGACGGATGCCGGTAGTTTGAAGGGAAGCTTCCAGCCGCTTGCTGGAATTGGATTTTTTTTTTAATTTAATTTAATTTAAATCGGCAATGTTAAAAGTGCTGGCGGATAAGGAAGTGTGGTAGGTCCCAAAAGAGAGCCTACGCTGGGGCTGCGTCGCCACCCAAACATTGAACCGGTTGTGGCGATGAGTGGTCATCTCTCTACGGTGAGTGAAGTCGATTGTTCTCACTCGATTCTCAGAAAATTAAAAAAAAACAGCAGAGGCTGGTTAGAAATAGCAATAAAAAGACGGCTTGAATTAGTCCTTGCTTGCAAGAAAGAGCCCAGCTATGAGTTTGCTCTTGCTCGGCGATGGATCGATGGATGGATTTAGGATCAGTGAACTGCCAAGTAAAAATCATTGGCAGTTACCAGCAGAAAACAAGCCAGCTCTGACCTGCTTTTTGCTGGCAAGTGGTTTCATGGTATCTGAGTGCGCAGTGAAGTTGCTATGCACGCCCTGCTCCCAGTGGGATCGCACTAAAGGATGAACTTGCGCAGTATCGGTGTCGTGTGCGTGTGCGCAAAACTTGTCCCGCTTTGCTGCAGATTCCTGATTTGTCCGAATATCCTGCACCCACCCCCTGCTAGCTATTAGGCAGTGGCTTTTCTGTGGCTGTACATCACTGAATGGGAAATAACCGACCTGCTGGTTTTCATGCACTGGAATTTGAGCCACAAGTTTTCAGTGCTTCCCAGCCTGATTCTGTTCCCTGTCTTGTGAACGCTGTCTCCAGCTGCAGAGTTTCACCTGCCCGAAACCTCTTGTGTTTCAGGGTTGCCTTTCTAAACACTTCCCTTTCTGCTGATGTATTATTTGCAAAATAATGTGATAAATGATAAAAGTAACAGATTTCCTGATAGATTATTTTTCTCCCCCATCGAATAGGAGACATAACGGTGGAGAAAGTTGATGCGTCTGTGCCTTTTTTTCTTCTCACATTTAAAATGAGGCTTGTTCAAAAGACAGGCTGGAGAATTCAAAGGGAAATTTCAACCATGTCCTTACGAACAGGACATTTTATAAAGGATAAACTTCAAAAGAATATAATTACAGTGTCCGGGAATGTATATGTGTGTCTTTGTGTGCATGCGCGTCCATGTAAAATTCTGGAAGGTCTTTATGATTTTACAACATTTTAGCAAAGTCTTCTATTAAATAATTGCTTTTCATTTCATTAAAAAAAAGTCATTGTTCTGCAGTGGTTCCTCGACAGAGGCAGATGTCTTCCTGAAATTTTTCCAGTCGCTTTGTTTCTCTGAAATATTTCTACAAGGGTCCAAATTGCAGACCGAGTTACTCAGACTGAGATCAGACAGGATGCTAAACCAGATGTGTCTTCAGCTTACCATGTTGTGTGAATCCAGTTACTAGGGCTTGTAAACTGACTTACAATGTAGCGTGTGTGAACCCAGTCAGTTCTGGATTATTTAATGAACAAGGCTTAAACAAACCATGGCTAAGCGTAACGATGGGACTCCACACACTCCTGGAGTAGACTGTGATAAAAATGGGGAATTATTTCTGTGTGCAAAAGTGTGACACTTTTTGGTTGTGCAAATCTCATTGGCTGAACTTGTGTGCCACCATTAAAGCTGTGCTTTCTTTTCATTTGGCCTCATTAGTCATAACTTCTCCTATTCGGACTAACAGCCAGTTCTTCAATTAGGTAAAATATCTTTTTGAATGCTTATATCCTTTTTTCGCATTTTTTAATCATCCATAGATCTTGCTTTAAAAAAATACCGGTTTTTGTCTGCACAGATTACTTAGCCACCATATACATTAAAATTCCGTTTTATACAGCTGCAAACTTCGGCTGAACAGGGTTAGAAGTTATGAGCCTGATGAAAATACGGAAAGGGAACCACGACGCAACCTTAGAGAGAGGATAACATGCGGCTGCATTTAAAATTGCTCCACCGAGGATCAGAAGCCGCTCCTTTCCGTGTTGCTCCTTTTCGGTCTCTTTCATTTCTTTTGGGTAAATAAGGTTTACTTATTTACTCAAGGTTTTGTTTGCAGTAAACATTTGTTGAGAAAGAAGGATTGATTCCAAGGGAAAAAATCTAACGTGAGGATAAGTTGCAACCTTCCTCCCGGAAAAGCACTCGGCGGGGTTTCAGTTTTAACTCAGTGGGCTGGATTAGGACCACAAGCCACATGTGGCCGAAGGCAGGAAGGATTTTAGTTGCCCAGGAAGGGAAATCAGGAAAGCTGCTTAAATCCATTTCAGGAAGTTTTCTTCACGCCGGTGTTTCTGCCCTCTGCCGGTGAATGGAAAACTCAGATTATTACCAATGTGCTGCTGAGAGCCAGTTTGGCACAGCGGACATATACACCAGGGTAGAAATCGGGGGACCCCGAGTCCTCGCCCTGCCTGGAACACAAAGCCAGGTGGGTGACTTTGGACCGGCCTCTCTCTCTCTCGGTCACAGGAAGGAGAAAACGGCAAACCGCCTCCAAAATTTGCCAAGAGAACTACCCGGACTTGTCCAGTCACCAAAAATCAGTGCGGACTTAGAAGCTCAATAACGAAGTGTTTTAAAAGTCCCGGGAAGTTATTTTTTTTAAATTAAGAAAAGCAAACGGACTGTGATCCTGGAGGAAGAGGGGACAGCGATCAAAGGGAACAGCATTTGTGAAGTCATGCGCGTACATGGGTCGTAATCGAGCCTGGCAATTGTGGTCATAAGTTGTGATGGTTGCAAAATAGGTCGTCATCACCTAACCAGGCTGACTTTACAATCTTTTTTGGGGGGTCGTAAAGCAAATTTGGCAGTGGGTCAGCAAACCCATTGTTTGCTATGGGGCGGTTTTTACCAGAAATCAGAAGTAAATGCCTTTTCTGGAGGGAAAAAATAAATTGTCGTCACGTGACTGTGGGGTGCTGCAAACGGCCGCAAATGCCAGCTGGTTGCTGAGTGCTAAAAATGCGGCCACGTGACCGTGGGTGGGACAGACATAACTTTGGAACCAGGTTGTATTTAACTTTAGGGGAGTCCGTTGTAACTTTGAATGGTTGAGAATCAGCCGGTCATAACTCAGGGACTGCAGTAACAAGGTCACTCGTCACAGTGTACCAGAAGCCCAGAATATGACCACAGCATTTAGCTAAGAATAAAACAGAAATACGGAAGGTGGAGATCCAGAAAGACAAGGACTATGAAAATCAACCAACCAAACATAAATCCTTGCCTTATATTTAAAAATTATTTATTGACACTAAAACCCCAACAGCAACAGACAAAAACAAAAGGGACGTATTGCTTTTCTGATCTCTCTCGCAGAATTCAGTCTCAGGAGTCGAAGAGTTACGGCAAGTTGTCGCAGCGGGAGAGAAGCGGGTTAATTCCAAGAGTGAAGGGAGGGTTAATTCCAGGGCCAACGCATTGACCCGGCACTCCAAAAATACCACTAAGAGGATCTGTTGACTTGAGCGGAGGACAGAGGTCCGGGATCTTCACGGCTGGTGGCAGGAGAACTACGAGCCGGGATCTACATTTGACAGGGTTTCTCAAACTTGGCGACTTAAGTGGGGTGGTCTTCAAGCCAGCCACCTCTGGGGGCTGAGGTCCACCCATCTTCAAGACCCAAGCCTGAGAAATACCGGTCTAGACCCTCTACGCGTTTTAGGCCCCCCAACGGGAGGCGAGACAGGTCAGCAACCCCCACGTAAGCTACTCTACCGTAGGGAAACACGGATTTGTGGGACTGAGGTGCACCCGGTTCATCTGAGCCAAAGCCTTGATCCTCAAGGGGGAGACTCCGCTCACCACCCGGGTTGCGGCTCAGCGAACAGCAAGCTGGGGAACGACCTCGGATGGTCATGCCGCGCCACACCTTTGGCCGAAACAAGGTTGGTCCTCCTTGACCTGCTCTTCCATTTCTTGGGTGCCTACGAGCGCGACCGTGTCGAACTTCCGGCCGCTAACGCTGCGGAGTGTGGTGAGGTCTTTTAATCTACTACTGAACCGTTTGAGGCATTTCGTTCCACGCTTTGGCCTTTTTCTTGGCCAGAGACAGCCAGGGGGGTTCCGTGGCACTACATGATGCCACAGGAAGGATCGGCGCTGATCGGGCATCCTTTTCCACCCGATGACCTTCCTGCAGGGCGGGTTTGGCAGGTCCATCTGAAAAACAAAGGAGGAGATGAAGACCCCCAGAGCCTTAAGACAGAATCACATCCTTTTGGTTTTTCTGCCACCTTCGCCACCTGGATGCAGGGGACGGGGCCTCTTCGCTGGTCCAGAAGGGCTGCTCTTCTGGAAAGATAAACCCGGAGGAAAGGGGACGCTGGCCGTGGAGTGGGCAACGGGGCTGTGCAGTCAGCATGATCGTGTCACTGAGCTTCCGAAGCCCGACATGTATCAACAAGCAGCGACGGAGTTTGCCCCGGAACGCAAGACCAGAACTTCTTTCTTCTTACCTTTGGCAGCCAACGGTGCTGACTTCAACTCCGGTCTAGTCTCCAGTAAGCGGACATTTGGGCAAGGGCCACTTTTCTTGGGCGCGCTGTCGCTGCGAAGGGTTGCTTGCTACAGAGTGAAAAAAGAGAAATACGAGTCCTGTCCGTGATGCTGAGAAAAAGGTCAGGTCTAGACAGCGAGATTCGGGCTCACGGATTCATTAAACGTCGCACCTCTACAAAACTCTGCCCCGCTGGCCGTTGGGCACCTGCAGCTATGAGATGAGGTTCAGTGGCCCTCAGGAAGGGGTGGGTTTGTTTCATTTAAGGCTGTGGAGTGAGTTGAGACCGATTCCCCGCTTTACACCTCCCCCTGGCTCAGCCCTTCCTCCTGCCACGTTCCCCACGCATCAGGCATGGTAAACCCACTTGTTCTGCAACGATGCGACTGCATTTCGAAGTGCATGAAAAACCGAAGGAAAGTCATCAAACGGAAACATTTTAAAATAATAATAATAACTGTAAAAAGTTTTTAAAATCAAATGTTAAAACTTTCAAGGTAAACGTTAAACATTTACACGT
>JANHZU010002229.1:62833-80783 GCA_032468055.1 Acrochordus granulatus | reverse complement strand
CAAATTTAGTTTTTTCTATAGTCTTTCCAACTTTTCTAACTTGGAAATAATTTAAATAAATCCCTGTTTTTTGATGTGTAAATTCCTAGGAATATTTCACATTTTTTTACAGTAGTAATACTGTTGAGATATTTTCTTTTCAAAACATAGTTTTAGGCATCTAGTGATCAAGAAAAGCACTCAAAACAAGCAGTAGTTACCCATACCACAGGTTGAACTCAGAAGACATCTGGGTGGGTCCTGGAGTAGCAAGTCATTGAAAAATTTAAATATTTTAAACTTGCCATAATTGGTAAATAACAGAAGGCTTGGTAAATGAGAGATCCTGTCCTCAAAAAATGTTTTGTTTGGCTTGATGGGACCCAGGTTCTTTGATAGCTTGAGTGGGATCTGAATGGAAGGCATAGAACTACTCAGTTCTTAGAAAATGCACAACAAAAAAACAGGCTGCTTCTCCACTCGAAGACAGAGACTTCCCTGCACTGCAGAAGACATTTTAAAGTTTCCATAACGGGAGAGGTGTAGGAGAATTTCTGTCTGAGAAAGTACAAGAGCAAATCTTGAAACACACACAGCTTAAAGGAGAAGCGAAGGCCAAGCACTTGTTACAACCGTTTTTTTCAAACCGCGGCAGGGCTGGCTCGTTGCGATTGTTAAGGATTGTCTTTTTCTTTGCAAATGCATCGTTTACCCAACTTGTATCTGACAGGAGTGGCTGTGGGTGAAAGCAAGTCTGGTTTGATGAAGATCCGTTTTGGCAGGAAAGTCAATGTGATACAAAATCTGTAAATTGGGGAGACGGAGAAATGGAACTGGCTGGCTTTCAAGAGCAGGGAGTAAGTGAGGAGAATTGGGGCTGGCTGGCTCTCGGTTAAGCAGGGAATAGTAAGGAGCTCGGGCTCGTTCTGACGAGCGTTGGCCCGGCCCGGCCTGGTCTGACCAAGAAGCGGGGAGGCCTCGAGGCCTTCTCTGCAGCAGAAGAGGAGCCCTGTCGAGGGCGCAGGTGACCCAGCTGGAGGCTGACTTTTCGGAGGGACGCGGGGAAGTTGTCGGGTGGCGAGTTTCAGACGGGGAATGAGCGTGGCGTAGCCTTGCGCGGCAGGAGTTAACCAGCCGGAATAAGTCCAAAACTTTGGCAGCGAGTTGGGTGGGGAGAGTTGAGGGAGGAGGGTGTTGTGGGAAGCGGCTAAAGTTGCCAGAGGAGTGTATTTTGAGCAGCGGCGGCAGCAACAAATCTGGAGCGGGGGAAGCGTCTCCCCAGAGAACAGGCTGGCCGTCCTTAAGGCTTCGGCGGACCGGAGACTGCGGGCGGCTGAGCGGAAAGGGAGGGCGGGCCGGCCTAAGGGACACGGCGAGCTTCTTTACTTCTCCTGCCCGAGGAAAGCCTCGGGAACCAGCAGCGGGAGATCGAAGGGAGTCAACCAAGGCATCTAGGAATGCCCGGAGAGGCCTAGGAGCGCGGCCAAAAGGCGGCCACCCCAGCATTGCCTGTTTTCGCTTGCCTGAGGGAAGGAGAGAGGGAGCGGCCGACCGCCAGGCAGCTTCAGGGTGGACGGGACCGGGTTTGGCCAGTTGCCTCACCGGAGGAGGCCACAAGGCGCGCAGGGGAGTGGGCTCGATCTCCTCCTCCCCCTCCATGTCTCTGCCTGTGGTGCTGCCGGGCTCCTGCTGTCCCATGGCCCGGCTCTCGGCGGCCCCCGAGGTGGCCAGGTCTGCCTCAGCAGCAGCTGGAGCTGGAGCTGCCGCCGCCCCAAACCCGCCTCCGCCCTTGCCGCCTCCCCGCCGGGTTCGCTGGTCTCGCTCCGGCTTCCGGCAGCCCAGGCCTGGGCGAACCTTTCCCTCGCCCGTGGCTTCCCGTCGGAGTGGGGCCTCGTCCGCTGCCGGGCTGGGCCCACTGCCGGCCAGACCTCTGCTGTCCCTGGGGCTGCTGCAGTTGATTTTGGGGTGCTGCATGGTGGCCCTGAGCTTTGGGGCGCTTTCCCTCAGCAACTCCCCGCAGGTGAAGAACTCTTGTCCCTTCTGGGCCGGCTCGTCGGTAAGTGAACCGGACCGGGCCTTTTTCTTGTTGTATCTGCGTTGTTGTTTTCGCTTAGCAAGCTGCTGTGGGACACCTGCTGGATCTCCTTAGTTTCCGTCCTCCTTTCGCCTTCTGTTTTAAAGCAGACGATATGTGTATCGATGCTCACAACAATTCTGCAAGGTTGGACAGTACAGAATGGGCTTTCCGGTTTTCCAGGGAAGAGTGGAGAAAAGGAGACCGTGATTTAAATGGATTGACAAAAAGGCTGGACCGTCGTCGTTAGTGGATTGAGGTTAGGACTGCCGTACAGTATATGGCTATCAAAATTTGGGCAACGGCAGTTTTCGGAATCTTTGCTGCATCCAGTTGTGTTTTTGGATTTTTGTAGCCCTAATTAAGATTTTTATATTTTATGGAATTATATTTAGGAAACTCCCATTAACTTATTTACTATGTTAATACAATAACTTTAAAAGGTGATATTAAATAATTTTGAAGGTACTGTATTTGAAAAAATATAAGAATGAATTATTTCCTTTCCTTGCTTATGAATGTTTTATATTAATAATGCTAATAATTAAAACATTTAATGCTTAGGCTTTGTTCTGATGCTGTGCTTTTGAAAGCATGGCTGATGTGAAAGAATAAAGCCAACCATAGTGGTGAACAATGGTCTAGATAACAATTTTGGTTTATTGTTCATCATAACAGTACAGTAAATTGCTGTTAAAGATAGTTGCATAATATAGATGTATTTTCATTCTTTAAGCCTCTCCTATAATGTGGTGAGGTATTGTGTTATTTAATAAAGGTGATGTATTGTGTTATTTAATAAAAGTGTATGCAAAGTCAGCTAACTGCTTTCATGAAAGCAAGTCTTACTTGCTGTGGATTTTGCTTTCATTCACAAATTAATCTGCTCACTGCTGCTTCTGAATCTCACATTCTCAGAGGGTTACAAACTTTCTGAATTTCAGATACTGTCCTAACCACTGAGACAGGAACCAAAGCATGTTAAATGACATTTTAAAAAATATGTGTAAAAGTAACTACAGTATATCTCCTAAGTTTTCAGTTATGGACTTACATCAGTATAATATTAGCATTTGTAGTTTTGTTCCAGTTAATAATGGAATTCCTAGGTAGATGAAAGATTACTCTTTTCTCTGACAGAATTAGTGATAGATTTTTCTTGAGAAAAGAAAATCATTAATGTCTTGCAGGCTAATACCAAAGACATTGAAGAAATCAAGTCTTCCTGATTTTAAAGATGGTATTTCAAAGAACTTGGAGTCAATAAATTATCCCTTTAATATTTGCAAACAATAACAAATGATGTGTCATTGTGTCTTGAAAGTACACAATAATTAGGAAGTATTAATGTGATCATAGGCCAGAAGTCTTATTTCTAAATAGATGATAATGTGAATTTATAAAGCATAATTTCAAATTCTAGTTTTAGTGGACATTAACAAGCAACAACTTCATATATTTTTATGGAATAAATACCGGAATCTGTGGTTGTAAGTGAAGAGGAGGAAGAGTGTAATCACAATTGTGTAATTTGCTTTCTAAACTCTTATTTTCTTTCATTCATTTATGATATTTCTATGCTGCTGAAATCTGGAGACTCTCAGCGACTAACAAAAACAATGATTAAAAATATCAATTAAAACATTGAAAAAATAAATTAAAATAAAGTAAAACAAAAAACCCAACAGACTAGAGAGGTGGGCTAAAAATATTTCATATATAAAAAAGGGAGGTGAGGGTGGCTAGTGATCATCTTTTTGCTTTGGATATATTTTTGATGCTATCACTCATGTCTAACAATTTTCTCCTGCATCTATATCGCAAGTCAGAGCCTTTGCAAATACCATTATGTCTCCTTGGGTAATGCTAACTACCAACTGAGATCTGTCATCTTAAATAGATTAACCACTATTCACATTCTTTGAACTGTCTTGATAGTTGCTTGTGAATGGCCCATACAATGCAATTTCTGTATGTGTGGAAAATGACTTTTTTTATTTTAAATATATTTTCTTGACTAATCACTATGGCATGTAATGATAATACCATATTTATATCAGCATCTGTCTATTTAAATACTTTTGAAAATAATGTAAAACTTAGAGTATTTCAGTTTTTCCATAACTTGTATTATTCTATTCACAAATCTTCATGGTAAAGGTAGGCATTTGCAGATATAAACCTATTAATTTTCTAGTTAAAAAAGTGAGATGCAAAAGAATATGCAAATTACCCAACCAAATTTTAAACTTTGCTTAAAACCTTAAGAAAAATAATAGATTCATATACAGTGGAGCCTCACAAGATGAGACTAATCCGTTCCGGAAGAACGCTCTTAGTGTGAAATGCTCTTAAAGCAAAAAGAGGTTTCCCATTTCCCAACAGTGGAAAGTTGGATGATCTATTCCATGCCCTCCAAAATATTCACAAAAAAATCACTTTCAGTGGAATTTTATGTAGAAATGATTGTCCCTATCATCTGAAACAAGTAACAATGATTAACACATGATATAAAGCAGAAATAGAGCAAACTAACCAGCACTTATGGATCTGCTTCAAAGCTGCTACTCGGCCAGCTGCTGTCCACTGCCCCCTGCTGGCTCAGAGGATCCTCTGCTGAAGCAAAACTGCCTTTTCCCTCAGCAGTGCCTTTCCAGGAGTCTTTCGTAGGTGGTTTGGAAATGTTTCTTGCCTCCGTACTATGAGGGGAGAAGAGACGGGCAGCAGGGGTCTGGCTTTGAATTTCTGCTTTATTTTGGGGGAGGACAAGGACAATTTCTGCTTTATTTTGTGTGTGTGTGTGCGTGCGCGCGCGCTTTGAGGACAGTCCCAGTTGGCGTGAGGGAGAGGAGAGGGAAGAGAGGAGGGGAAGGGGACTGCCTGGAGAGAAAATCTGGAGTCCAAAGTCTCAGGACTTCCATCTCTTGAAAGCCTTTCACTTAATTTATGTTGTTTATATAGCGAGAGAGGAGAACCATCAGCTCCGTTGTGAGATTTCTCACGTGAGCTCATCACACGATGCTCATCTTGCGATCATGATGGTGCAAATCGTTGATCTGCCATACATTCTGGCAAGGTCAGTCACACGCACTCCTCTCTCATGCTTCTCGATGATTTTCTTTTTCAGGTCTACCTGAAGCACTTCTTCCAGGGGCTTCTTGCATACACATGCGCTCACAGTACAGCACATGCACAGTAACAGAGTAAACCATGTGGCAGTGTAGGCAGAATGCGCACGTAGTTGCCACCTGAACGGGAAATATAGAGCGCGCTGACTGATGACACGTAACCTATCTCGCAAAATTTGCTTGTCTTGTGAGTCACCGCTTGTCTAGCAGAATAAATTCTATTAATTTTTTTTGCTCGTCTTGTGAGAATCTCATCTTGTGAGATCTTGTAAGGTTCCACTGTATGGAGAGAGAAATGTCATGTGGTGAAACAGGCTTCACAACAGCAGAGGGATATAGGGTCAAATAGTAGGCTTTGAATGATTTGAAAATAATTCAAAAGAGGTGCTTCAGACTTTTTATAAGCACAGTGTGGCTTTCTTTCAGATTTCCTTGTGCATCTGAAAAAAGCTGTTGTTGCTTTAAGAGATGCATTAAAAATACTGCTTTAATAAAATGATCTGCTATACCAATAGCATTTGGTCTCGGAGTCCCACCACTAGATAGAAGCTGTTGATGTGACTTGTAGGTTGAGGCTGTGAAATGTCAGCTGGGAATACAGCAGTAGTGAAAAAGGATTAATTGCTCATGCTGGTAGAGGGAGACATACCCATAGACACATAACTGAACTTTGGGCTCTGGGCAGCATTTATGGCCATTTGCAATGTCCCACAGTCACATGACTATGTTTTATGGAGGTTTTGTCAAAAACTAGCATTTACTTGGGTTTTAGCAAAACTGTGCCATAGTCAACCATTGGTTTGTTTAGCAACCACATCAAAAAAAGATTGTAAAATAGGGTTGATTTTGTGACCAACCCATTTTCCAACCATCATGACCTATGACTGTGATAGACCAGGCCACCTTGCTATGTTGGGAGGCCTGGGCCTTCTCCCTGCTGCACCATACCCAGGAGACCCAGACCTTCTCCCAGCACTCTGCTTAACAACCAGGATCACAGTTTTTGAGTGTCTCACTGAATGACGATTTTGCTAACAACTGAGATTGGGCCCAATGATGGACATAAGTGGAGGACTAACTGTTTGTACTGTTTGGCTCTTAGTTAGTTATCAAAGTTCATTAACTGAATTTGGGTGTTCACAGCTGGTGAACTGGGTCCAACATGACACATCCAAGTCTCTGTTCACCCAGGGAACAGACAGTTGTAAACTTACGACATGGAAAGCCCTTTGACCATGGAGTCTGCGAGAGCAGCACATGGTTGAATGATCGTCAAGCCTGTGACAAAACCCAGCACTACTTGGAAAGTTTGCACAGGTTCAATGGCAAAGAAAGTCACATTACTCAGAGCTGATGTCACTGTGATCGAGTGACTGATAAGGCTGTGAAAAAAAGGGCAGCCTGTTTAGAAACTCTGTGCCTGATTAGAAATCAGAGCATGCCTAAAACAAGGTTGATAAAGTCTCTCCTGGACTATACCATTAGGCAGCAGGTAAGGGTTTCTGCTGATTTGAACCTGGCGAGTTGGTTCTGTAATCTCTTTCTGGTTCTGCACCTTTTTAAGACTGTACTGCAATAAACTTGATGCACTTCCTTTTCCCAGTTGTGTTTTATTCTCCTGCTTTTAACATTTTAAATATGTTTGCAGGGAACTTTATACGTTGGGCAGATTGGAAGTACAGTATGAGTGGAGGTAGTCCTCAGCTTACAACCACAATTGGGACTAGAATTTCCGTTGCTAAGCGAGGTGGTTATTTGTGCCCAATTTTACCAGCAAAAAAAGTAGGAAGTCACGTTTCTCAGTGCCTTTGTAACTTCAAACAGTTGTTAAGCAAAGGATTATAAATCAAGAACTACGACCATTGTTGTAGTCTCTCTCTTTTTTTAATCCATTTATTTTTTTAATAATAAGGGCACGATGACCAAGCGGTTAAGACGCTGGGCTTGTTGGTTGGAAGGATGGCAGCTCGGCAGTTCAAGACCCAAGTGCCACCACGTAATGGGATGAGCTCCCGTTACTTGCTCCAGCCCCTGCCAACCTAGCAGTTTGAAAGCATGCAAAATGCAAGTAGAAAATAGGTACCACCTTTGGTGGGAAGATAACAGCATTCCGTGCGCCTTGGTGTACAGTCATGCTGGCCACATGACCACAGAAGCATCTTCGGACAATCCTGGCTCTTCGGCTATGAAACAGTGATGAGCACCACCTCTAGAGTCAGACACAATTGGACAGGGGAAACCTTGACCTTTTTTTACATTTAATAATAAATAACATTGCAAATTATTCAGATTGCACCCGTGTTTCTTTGCCTTGTCAAACAACACTAAAACTGGTAGGAAGAAATATTTCCACAACAGTTCTTCTTTATGGCAATAAACTACTAGTATTAATAGCATCTTGGTGTTGTCGTAGTACTACGAGCAACACTGATTCTGTTTTTCATTTCAAAGGAAAGAAACGAGGCAGCTAAACGTCATTTACTGCATTTCAATGGAAACAAATTCTAAATGTGTTTAAAATATAAGACAGGAGAAGCTGGAGAAATCAAATTATGGCCAGAGCAAATAAAATAAGATTTTTAAGCAGGAAGGAAAGAAATTGGATGACCAGGGAGAGGGGATTTTATCAGCTGGACCTGAATGCTGTCCCATAAAATAAGAAATATCCTTGTGCTCCCATCCTGATTTGGGACGCTTGTTGAATTTTGATGGGGTATGGGCTTGCCAGATCTGCTATTGGTTGCTTTTATTTCTTTATAATTATTATACTGTATTTTTTATCTTGTTTGGTTTTATTGTACACTACCAGTCCAAGGTCACTTCAGAGTTAAACTGTGCCTAACTTGAACAAATGAAAATTAAATTCACAAGACTCCCCAAATTTCTCTTCTCTTATAGAAAAAGAGCCTATCAGACAGAAGGCAAAGCTAAATAAACTGTTTGCTTTCAACACCTAAGGACATTCTGTTCTGAAATCTCTCTTACATCTGGACTCTCAATCTCTGACTGAGTTTTGCAGGTTGATTTAGACCAGATTGTACCAGTGAAGGAATTCCTTCCCTGAAGCTGAAGTGATATACCTGTTGAACTATTAGGCAAGCTGTTTCGGTGCCCTTCAGAAACTTGCATTTTTCAGCTGTACAAATGTTCGTAGCTAGAATGATTTTGAGATAAGCAGTTGCATATATGGACTTAGTAGGGTTTGAGTACAGGCAGAATTTGAAAATACCATCATCTCAGATTATCCTAATCAAATCCTAATTAAGGGATTAATCTATCCTTTAATCCTTAATTCAAGGATTAATCTATCCTTTAATTCAAACCTCAGCCCTGTTGATTTGGAATATAATTAGGAAATATTATTAGAAAATACTTCTGTTTCTTTTTTTTCTCCATTCAGTACACTTTTCTTTTTTACTCCTTCTGAGTCTAGCTTGTATTTTTTTTACAATTGCTATTAAAGTTTTCAATAAAGATTATTATTAAAAAAGAAGAAATGCATGATGTTGCTGAATTGGTCACTGGTCAGAGGGGACAAAGCAAGCCAACTCTGTGCTATTAGTGGGACATGCAAGGCAGTCTTTTGCCTCCCATTTTTGTACAAAAAAAGACCTTGAAACCAAAAAGGTGCTTCCTTTTTTTTCCCTTTCATTGTCACCTGATTGAAGGTCACCCAGTGGCTGAGACAGCTTCCCTCCTGTTTCTGGATTTCCTTTTAAGGAGATCTCTGAAGGCAGGAAGCATTTTTTCTTCAAAGCTTACTGGGTCCAAGCTCCACCTTAGCGTGTGTCATCAACGCCCAGAGAACTTCTGCCTGAAACAGGCCAAGTCTTGCAATGACATGTGAAGCAGAGCAAAGACAGCTTCTTAGGATGAACTTCTGAGGAGCAACGGCAATGCATTCCAACCTGAACTGTTTTCTTACCCGTTGGCAAATAGCTACCGTACTGCTGTTTTGTAATACTTCATTTCTTGGTGAGGTTCTCAGTGATTTTCTAACCCAGAGACATTGGAATGCAAGGCATAAGTTCTTTCTCTACATTAATAGCATTGACTGACAAAGTTTGAATCTCACCTAGGAAACTTGAAGGTGCTGTTCTAAGCCTTGGGTTGCTTTAAGAAGCTATAGATCTGAAGTTGAATCCTTTGCCAAACCGTCAATTTGACTTGGCAGCGGCTGGTGTCACACTGATTTAACTAAAACTACCAAACCACATTATAGCTTGGAGGGATGGAGGAATCTTAATCTTGCAGGGCTGTTAGGAAGCTGTAACTCACAAAACAGAAGGATAAGATGCAAATCTTAAGGGACACAGAAACTCTGTTCAAGTCCTTTTCTCTGGATTCCAGGCCTGAATACTGTATTATTCTGATGTTTAGGGATGAAGGTCATTGTTTAAACTGCTAAAGGAAGTGCAAGCTGTGCTCTAAAGGAATGCTTCTAGAGATTCAGCAGCTCACAAGTTTTGCAAAAGTTCCAGTTAGACACCCGCTTTAGCTTAAGTCATGAGTACCTCTTGAATATCATGGATGAGATTTGTGAAAGGATCTAGCAGTTTAAACCAGCATCTTGTCTCTTGTTATGACCTTTTTTGTGGGGCAGTTGAGTTTCTTTCCACCAGAACTAGAAACTTTAATGTTTGGGTTGGATTTAGCCACTTTCACCTCTGTTGGCCAAACATTGCTATTGCAACACATCTGGTGAAAATAGCACAATTTTCACTCTTAGCACCAAAGAAAAGACAATTTCATATCAGAGAGGTCTAAGGCTCTGCCAGCGTCTTTTGATATATATAAATACAGGTCATCCTTTTTGGAAACCAGACCTAAAGGTAAACTGGGCAGGCATTTCCCATTAAACTAAGGGCATACACCTTCATGTCACTTAAGATGACTTTTAACATTTATTTTTGGCTTATTAATGTAACGGTTTAAATCTTAATTTTTCATAGTTAAATCATGTATAAGCAGAAACAGCATAACATAATCCAAGAAATTAAAGATAAACCTAACATAAGCCACCTTGAATGGCAGGTTATGCTAGGCTCACACATATCGTAAGTTGTGGTCTGTTTAACATTTGACATTTTTAAACAGTCCCAGTCAGGTATACAGTTTTGGTACTCCTAGAGGCCTTCCATTGAAACTCTACCCAAGCCTGCTCAGATCCTGGTTAGCTTCCAGACTAGACAATCATATGATACAGGTAATGAATCTACATAACAAATTCCAGTAGATATAAAAATAACAACCACATGACAATAATTATTTACAAAATATTTATTTTTCTGTATTGGTTTCTATCCCACCAGAATTTTATGTACACATGAAAATATACAAATAACTAAAAAAACACTGTGTAAATGAGCCAGTGCTCCTAACACACTTACATTTTACAACTTTTTGCCAGTCTGACTATACAGCAAATTACAGCAGGATACTTCAAAGAAAATTAACCCCCAGGATACAGGCCATTAGAAAAAAACTGGAATAGAAATGGAGCATTTCTACTTGCCAGGTTGCTATCATCCACTGCATTTTCATGAATGAGGCCAAATGTCGTGGAAGGATCCAGAAAGGAAACAAAAGGTTCTGGGTTTCTTCTCTTCTTTGCTCCAAATTTCTTATTTGAACTGATTGTCAATAAGCGTTCCTTTCATTTTGGCCTTCTTAGCTTCCAGCTCGGCCTGATCAAATTAAAATGGAAAAGCAAATATTGAATACAGTAAATATTCTTACTGACACTCATGAGGAAGCACAGCTGAACTCTTACAACTGAAAGTGATTGGTTTGGATTAAATTAAACTTGTCTTCTGCAAAGCTGAGAAACTTGCGACCTTCTAACATGCTGCAGAATTTCTACTCTAAGCCATGATCGTTGATTCAGTAGACTGGAGATCATACATCTGGAAGGTTACAAGGTACCCCATCCTTGTCCTCTTGTAAGTTTTATAATATGAATTCCTCTGGAGTTTCTGCAAAGCTTGCTTATTCAGACATGGAGGAGAAGGAGCTGATTTAAAGTTCTTGAGGAACCTTGGATCAATATCCTCATATTATCTGCTCAGGTTGGGACAAAAGACCACTAGCCCAAAGCTATAAAAAACACAAAAGCCTCTTTTATCAGCTAAGAACTAGCCAAGTCACCCAGCTATATAAAGTTGGTGGAATTTCAGGTTCTTTCTGATCAATGGCTGCTTTAAAACTTTTCATAGTATTATGACAAGATGTATGTCCTCAGATCTACAAGTAGTTTAAAGCATGTTATTTAAAGAGAACATGAGTCACTTCCCACCAAAATCTGAAGACTGTTGCATCAAATCTATACATGAAATGCAGAAATGAAAGGGATGAAAAATACACTCTCACCAATTCTTGCAGTCGTCTCTTGCTCATGCCTTTCCTTTCTAATTGCTTCTCAATCACTTTGGCATTTTGGGCATATGAATCAGCAATCTCTCGCTGAAAAAAAAATCCATAAGAAGGGATTAGACTAGTGGTTCTAGCAGAAAAGAAACACATCAAGAAGATTTAGGATAAAAAATACTTCTATTTAATAGACCAAATAGGGGAACATCTCTTATAGCTGAATGTCTGTTAAAGCCAAATGTCCAATAAATCCAAATGTCCATTAAATCAAAAAGGTGCAATTAATGTCATTTGTGTCAAGTGACACATTTGGCATAATTGGTGTAATTGTGTAATTGGTTTAATTTGCACTGTAGATCTATCTACCATGTTGTATAAACTATGATTTATGGCTTAGGATTTCATTTGAAATTAGCTAATTGTTCATTTGTCAATAAAAATTACTATGTAAATCATGATTAAACACAGAATACTTTAATGTGATGCATGAACCAACATAATTAACCTCAACCTGCCCACAATGGACAAAGATTTATATACTAATTTCTTTGGTCACTAGATACCACCCTGGTATCCTTCTGAGAAGGAAGAGAGAGAATGTAGAAGACTAGAACCTAAGAAGTAAGAAGGTTTCATAACGGCTGGAAGCCAATAGCTAAATCCTTGACTTGAAATATCTAGACAACCAAGATCTCCCTGTTGCCTTCAAGAAAGATATGGAAGAACCTTACCGCTTCAATCTCTTCTTCTTCTTCATCAATAGTAGAAACAGTAACTGAACTGAATTTGCCCATGTCTTTGGTCCGTTTGGTCATCATAACCTTGGAAGGAGATAATTTTTTAAAAAATATAATGTGTGGTTCAAGCCTAGGGCTAACGTAAAAGGTGACTATCACCCTTCAAAGATGTGGCGTATGCTCTTTAAAGTCTAATACTAAGAAAAGGAAAGAGATTTGTCCTATACTAGATGCACTGAGAGTCTTCTAAGAGACTTCTGTCTTCTTCTGTCCCTGTTCTAACAGTACAGGTAGTCCTCAATGTACGACTGGTCACTTAGTGATTATTCAAAGTTATCACCAACCTGAAAAAGGGGGCTTACAACTCAAATTCGAAATACCAATGATTGGACCCCTCTGAAGTCACATGACTGAACTTCAGGTGCTCAGCAACACGGCCAATTGAAGCATCTGTGGTCATGTTGTCACATTCTACAATGGTTTTGCCAAAACCCGATATATGCTTCCAGTTTTTGGAAAACAGCATCCATAGTGAGCCACTGGTTTGCTTAATGACCGCATATTCACTTAACAACCACCACAAAACAGGTGGGCTTATTATGGTCATATATCAAGGACTACCTCTAATTTGCAGATCACCAGCCATGTACACTTAGAAAAAAGAATCCCCTTTTTTACAATTTGTGAAATTCCTCAATGTGCTGGGCAACTATCCCAGATTCCTTTGGAAAGCTAAAGATACTTAGCACATTTAAAATGTATTCCAACCATACAAAAACAGGAAAACAGGAAAAAATCCACTTAATTCCAAGATATCAAGATTTATCATTCTGCTAACTTGTGGCTGTCAACTTCCAGAACTAATGCTTTAATAAAAATAGGCTGATGACTTGAGATAGATTAGGTTAAATGAGTCTCATGGACTCTTGAGGTTTAGGAAGGAAATCAAACTGAACAAAGTATCCTCTGATCGAGTACTCAAACACTATATTGGATAACAAATATACAGCTGAAGAGACTACACAGAATCTCTTGCTCTCATGACCAAATATTTCAGGGCTTCCTGGAGTCAAAAGAGCTTTGTGAGATTAAGCAGATGCCACTAGAAAGCTCAGAACTTCAACCAAAAGACATTGCATTCTGTGCTGGAACTCTAGCAATTGCTAGCCAAAGGCATCCTCCCTATCTGAGCTCCTCTCTACACACTGCAAGAGAAGTCTCTGTTTCTCTACCTTCTTAGGGGGCTCTTGCTTCTGGGTGTAGATGTTGGTCTTCCCAAAGCCTTGACCAAATTTGACCACAGCACCATCAACAATGAACGTCACTGGAGCATTCTTCTGCTGATGTTGGTAAAAAAGGAGCAGGCCACATCTGGAAAGAAAGTGACCACTTGCTTTATTTTCCACCTCTCATTAAAAAGATAATCCATCTGCCTGAATTTGATATTTCAGCTCAATTTAACTGCTAGATTAAGCCTGAATATGCCATAAATTGCAAGCATTTCACCTGAACCTACTTGTTAAGTTGGATTCCAACCCCCAACAGCCAGTAGCCAATTTATACAGAAGACACTCAATAGGAGATGCAAAAAAGTTTTCATTAGGGTCTCCTAAATACCAGTGTGACATCTTAACCTCTACATCACACTGGATCTAGATCCCCTTACTTTTTCACTCTGGAGAAATAGCTGGCTGTCTTAATTCACCAATTACATGGCTTCAACAGGCTGCAAATTATTTTATCATAGGAAATAATTTGTTGACTGTTTTGTCTTCTGAACATTTCTTCTCAAATCACTTACTTTCCACATTTTTTTCTGTATTGCCGTTCAATGCCTTCTGGCCTGAATGGGGAAGAATAGATAAGTAAGCTGTACTTCGCTTAATCATAGTTTGTTGCAAAAAAGTCATTATCAGTTGGGGTTATATAGTCTGAGAAGCCATAAACCCTGGCTGATTAATGCAAACTGAGATGGCTGGGTCCAACAACCCAATATATTATGCCAAACAAACTGCAATATATAAATTTATTTTGTTAGAACAAATTATATCAGTCATAGATATGCTTCCTGAAGAGTGAAATAAGACAGCCTAAAAGCAGGCACCACTTGAAACTAGCATGTAATTCTGCTTTATGTTCATGGAATGCCTGTACAGAAATGAACATTATGTAAAAAGGGGAAAAACTTTCTAATTCTATCCTGACGATAGTTCAATTTATTATTATTGCCAACTGGAAGAAATTTGAGATTAGATTTTAAAAGCTGGTACTCTAAATTATGGCACATGGCACTGTCTGAAAAATAATTTCTCAGACTAATATTTCAAAGGAAATCATGAGCCCAAACATATTTTTGCTTGTTTAGAATAAATTACTTGTTTATTCAGTAGTTTAAATCTTGGTTTAGATTACCCTTATATTCAACTTTTCAGATTTGGAGTTTGTAAGCCTTTTAGATAGAATCTCCCTTAGCAGTTATTCATATAAGAAAGATAAAATATTTAGTGATATCAATGATCATATCAGTATTATTATGTGTGAATTATTGTTTTATTGTTTTAACTAATATGGCTTACTTTCTATGTGTGGCTCATTTTAAAATGTAACTAAAATTATATTTTAACAAAGAAAGAAACCAGCAGTTATTATTTATTGAACAAATGTTCAAGCCATTTTAATATTACATCTTCCTCCTAACTGTAAAGCAACTAGAGGGTCAATGGAGAAAATAAAGATATTTAATTTTCATATGAAAATTGAGAGTTCCTTAAATTGAACAACAGAGAAGAAACAGGGATTGTTTCTGAAATTTCATGTCTTTGATTTTGGCCACAGCTATGCAGCCACAGGCTGCTGATCCCTGGAAATAATGCTTTGTGAGGCCTTTATACCTGCGCAAGTAAACATTTTCCTCTTCTTCTGTGTTACAGAATTTGTGGGCATGTTTGACAGCATCAATGACTCTGGCCCGATCACGGGGTCTCATGGGCAGTTTCTCAAGTTGGCAATCTGTAGGAAAAATGATAATTTAAAAAAGCAGTAGCAAAGAAGCTATCAGGGAACTAAATCTATACCCAGGGGATCAATGCTGCAGGACATCCTTAAAAGATTTAACCAATAAATATCAAAGCAATGTTCAAACTGCATATTATAATTATCAAAGTTCCATATAAAACATCAAATCATCAAACATTGATTAAAACAAATTCCCTTCTAACATGCAGATCGTAATTATACCCTTGGTTTCCTTAGAGCAGTAGCTCTGTGAGGCGTTTCAACCGCTTGGGCCTTCAAGCCGGGCACAAAGGCCGACGCGCGGAGAGGCTGCTCTACGCCCCGGCCAAGCGGAGCGGGCCGGGTGGGGACCGGCCGGGACCCCAACCACCCCTTCCTAGCTCACCCAAAACCAGCACCATCTGTCCGCAGAGGCAGTAATAAACGTGCAGCGGCTTCTCGCCGTCGTCGTATTCCTCCCGGTCGCGCGTGTCCGAGCAAACCACGGAGCGAGAAACTACTTTAGGCATGGTGGCGCTGGGCGGCCAGACGCGCTCCGCCTCCCCTGCCTGCTGCTTTGTCGCGGGTCAGCTCCGCCTTTGCCCGGGCCGGGGCCGGGGCCGGGGCTCCGCCCGCTGGAGCGCGTCGGTCCTCGAGGGCGAAGAAGGTGGCGAGAGGTCAGCCGCGGTCCGGCCTTCGGCGGCGTCCCCGGGAGCGCGGAAGGAGCGCGGGGACCGAGTCCCCCCAAAAGCGCCGACCGCGTGTAAGTTGCGCGCAGCCCCCGTCCTTGTCCTTGTCCTTGATGGCGGGGTCCCTCGCTGTAGTTGGCTCGCCTCGTCGGTCGCTTAAGGAGTCCCCTAAAAGGCTCCTGGCTGCGAACCGCGGAAGGTGACGTTCTGACCGCCTGTCAGGGTGGGATGGGCAGGGCGGCTGCGCTCGTTCCTGTTCGCTGGGAGCTGAATTTGCGGGCTGCAAATGTACAGGAAACTGGCTTGGCCTTCAGATACGTTTCCACTCCTTACTGGTGGCCAGGCTGCAGCACTGAAGGTGCTCTTAGCATTTGCACCGTCAATATGATCCAATGCACACATCCCACGAATCCTCAAAATAGTAGTTAAGGGCAACAGTGCGATCTTGGCCCAGCAACAGCCTCGATGTTTTAGGCATGGGAGTGTTACTGCAAATCCCTCTGTTTCTGCGTAGATACTTCTCTTCCATTTGTTTTGACTCTTAAGTCATGATGTAATGGAGTTTAGAAATGTGGGTTTTGCCTGCACAACATACTTAACCTACTTAATTCATTTTATGGGTGGGCACAATGCACTGCACCAAAAATAAATAGGGTTCATTCAGTCTGCTAATCCACCAGCAAAATAGAGTACAACAGATCGGAGAATACAGTGTGTACAGTGTTACAGCCAACTTGGCTTGTAACAGGTCAGGTTGAGTGGGTGGTGACAACATGGCTGTTGGAGTGTTCCAATAATAAAAGTCAAGAAACGGGTAGGAAATAAGACACTGAATATAAACCATATTTATATGCTGAAACAGCTTCATTAGATGGAGAAGCACTGAAGACAATGAAATATAAAAGGAATTGAGAGCTTTGGAAGTGTCCTCCAAAATCAGTGATAACGGAAGATCCAAAACCAAATAAGCTCATATAGTACCTGCACGAAGGCTGGATTTACAAAACCTGCTAAACCACAATTGACGAACCCACCATTGGCTAGTTCACACAGTGTATTACCTTAATCTACTGTTTCTCAGCCTTGGCAACTTTAAGGTGAGTGGACTTCAGCTCCCACAGTTCCCCAACCAGTATGCATTATGGGGAAAGATGGGAGTTGAATTCCAAGCATCTTAAATTGGTAAGGTTGAGATACACTGTCTTAATCAACTGATGACAAGTTGCATTGGTTGGGGCCATATGATAGGCCAATCCAAGCCCAGTCAAACTTGCAGGAAAGTGTGATGTGTGAACCCAATTTAACTTCAATCGTGCTTTCCATATTTGAAAATAAACCTCCACCCGATTAATCCAGGGGGACTTATTTTGCTGTAACACCTTTGCTGACTGTATGGCTTTTCATACAAACGCCCCGCCCAGAAGCGGGGCAGCTGATTCTGCCAGCCAATGGAAAGGACGGGAAACAACAGACCGGGCGGACTTTATATGTAAATTGGTTTCTCCCACTATCTCCTTTTTTCCCCCCACATTAGTCTCGCCCAGAACTCTCGACTTGGCGTCAGCCTTAATGGTATCGCCTTGCTTTTTGAAACACCGCCCCTTTCTTCCGCTTCGTAAGCGCAGTGGTACGTCCCGGTGTTAGTCGGCGGCTGCGTGTAGCACCGCCCCTTCTGTTTTTTCAACTCCCCCCTCGCAAAGGCAGTGGTGCGGTCCGACATTGCCCAGCAGCCTCGGCCGCCGCTACTACCGTGTAGCTAAGGACCACGTCCGCCTTACCCCCTTCCTCGGCCCCCCCCCATTGTTGAGGCATAAGTGGAAGAGGCTGCCTCCGCTCGGAACCAGCTCCCGCCGCCGCCGCCGCCTCCTTGTGTCCCCCTCCCGGTCTCTCTCGCTTCCTTAGCTCCGCTGGTGTATGAGTGATTTATAACCGCGAGCCCGCCATGTCCACGCCGGCCCGGAGGCGCCTCATGCGGGACTT
>JANHZU010002229.1:47404-62166 GCA_032468055.1 Acrochordus granulatus | reverse complement strand
GGGCTGGTATCCAAAAAGGCAAATGGGCCCTTAGACAAGAAGGGTTTCCAGGCACCTTCCTTCTTTCCCTACCTGGAGGGTTGGGTCCTGCTGATCCCGGTTCAAACCTGCCCCCAACTCGAGTTCTGCAGAGGAGGGGGTAGATTTTAGCCTTGCAGAAAGGTAGCTCTGCCACTTCTCCAGCGGATAAATATGCTGAAGAAGGCTGAGTCCTGATCTCTGTCCTTCCAGGAGCCAGGATAAGCAGTATATAGTTTTAATTTTCAGAAAGATGGGTTTGAATGTTTTTTTTTTGTAAGCTAAAAACCCCCACCCCAAGAATAAGTGCAGTTGGCTTGTAGAAGCTGATTTCTTGGGAGAAGGATGGGTCTCCCTTTCAGAGGGAAGCCAGACAACCATCAGTAAAGGTTGCTAGAGGACTCTCTATCTGCCTCTGCGGTTCCCCTTTATATTAGCAGGAGAAATAAGTTGTCTAATTCTCACGTTCAAGAGGGCTGTGGTTGATGGGGGCTAAACACATTTGGAAGATGCTAGGTTTTTTTCCCCAGTTGTGTATTCTTCAGATGATCCCATTCATGGTGGGCTCTCTTATATTGCTGTTCTAACCATTATGCCATGGCTCTTATGTCTAGAATGAAGGGAATTGGAGTCCAGAGCTTCAGTTCAGTACCATGTTGGGGAAGGTTAAGAACTTAAGATGATTATGATCTGCAAAGCATGGATAAGAATCCCAATGCTCTTTCATAGCCTTTTGCCATTAACTATGTTGGCCAGAGTTGGGAATCTAGGACATTCAGAGGAACCCAATTTCCCTTACTTGTATTCAGATAATAAAGAAATCATTCTAACTGTTATTTTCCTTATAAATATCAGACTTTTTAATTCTGTGCTTTCATCAATGGGAATATCATTCTCATGGCCCAAATTTACTTCTCTGTGATAATAGTTCAGTCATTCCACTGGTTGGTACTTTCCCGATATATTGAATTATAATTCCCTTCATCCAGATCCAGTTTGGTCCATAATGTATTGCTCACCTGAAAGAGAGATTTGCAAGGGCAGGAATAATTGTGGTTGATGATAACATAATAGGATCCATCCATGTAAGACTGGCAGTTGCCCTAGTTTTGTCTTATAAATAACAGCATATTCTAGTAAGATAAAATAGCAGGGTGTGTTCAAAAATTCTCATTAGTGGCAGCTGGAGTTATTTTAATTAAAAATAATTGTTATTACTGTTATTCTGACAACCAGTTCCTTGGTGTCTTGAAAGAAAGGGTATTGGAATAAAGACTTAGGAGTTTTCTGACATTATAAATGTTTTATAAAATAGGTTAAAAAAGCCAGGCTATGGATAGCTATGGCATGCTGTATCTCAGTGGCTTTAGAACTCTCAAGGAAATTCCTCCAAATTTTCCCATTTTATTGCTTACCTAAGCCAAGATTGTTAGGCAGGGAAGAGTGATCTCTGTCTCAAATCTTCATCAAGTATTCCTTTTCTCTCTGGCCCTAACATTCCCTGGAGCTTATTTTATTTGTTTTCATTATGAGTATAATTTCTGTTCTAAAAATTTCCAAGAAGACACTGCTTGGTGCATCCCCACCTCCTGAAACAGTGCAAATGGTCATAAGGAACCAAGCCACTTGGTTTATAGAACTTGTTAAGCTCTGCTGTTTATCAAGCTTTATGACTGTGATCCTTGCCCTTACTAAAATTTCACACTGAAATCATAATTGATAAATTATGTTCATCACTTTACAATAATTGTTACTCTGGAAGGTGTAACCTGTTTTGATAGCATTGATTATAGTGTAGGTTGGCATTCCTTTTTCACGTTGTCTCAGGATTGGAGCTTTCCTGCTACACTATCTCATGTTGACTGTAAATGAGCCCCAGAAAGCTGTGTCTGAAAAGCTAGTTTTTTTCCCCTCCTGTTTGACCTCTAGATACATTGGGATTCCAAATCTTTGTCCATTGCAGTCAGAGATTTTTCAAATTGATTATTGCAGTATAAATCCTAGCTTTTGAATAGGGAAATGCTATTTTAGAATAGTCAATACAGTTTGTGGTTTGCTAAAGTACCTGATGATGTAGCAAACTGCTTTTGTGGATGTTCTTTCCTTGTTAACTTTCTGTCTGCCTTCTCTTCGACCAACATTAAGATGAGGCTTTTTAGTGGATGGGTCACTGCATTGTAAATATGACATTTCATATTCTCAATACTGATATAGACTCAAGTTGGCTCAAATCTTGCAAATACTCAGGATTCTCACAAGTGTTTTGTGGGCTTATTCAGAGGAGGGGGTTCAGGTCCTCCAATCCCATGGGTGGATAGTGATTGCTCCAGGCAGGTAGTAACAGTCCACTATCTCTATTGCTTTTCATTACTAGTAGCAGCATGCTGGCATGTAGAAGTGAAGACAGGCAAGCTCATTGCTACTATTCAGTTCTGAACTTCTAAGAGATAATACCATGAAAGCCCTATGCCTGGGTTTTTAATGTCAAGATAGACACCTTGACTGGGGTGAGAGATAGTAACAGTCTGAAAATGAGTGCTGGTCCCGTACTGGTTGTGCACATGCATAAATGATGAAGTCACACAGGTTTGATTGTTCTCCTCAAGCCTTTGGATTTAGCTCAGTCTGAATCCAGTTTTTAGGGATGGAGGAAATACAACATGTCATTTTTTTAAAAGCTGACTCACGTCACTGCAATATATTGTGAGATGTTGATATACTTTTCTTTTTCAGGCCAGAGGGAACCCCATTTGAGGATGGTAAGTCTTTATTAAAACAATATTAAGAGACTATAATATGATCATTAATGTGATATCACCCATGTTAATCAGCCCTAGAATTCCCCACCAGAATTTTCAGAATTGGGAGCATGAAAACGTTCCTGGAATTACTAGATATGGAGGTACCTGAAACAGCTCTCTCTCAGAGGTTATGCCATGTGTGATGCTGCTGTTCTCAGTCTTTCTGATTTATCCCAATGTGTGGTGAACTATCTCTTTGCTCTTCTCTTTTCATGCTGTGTTTCTAAAATTATTCTCCTTTGGGTTGAGCTTAAGATCCTTCATATCCTTGGCTTGTTTTCCCAAGACTTTGCTGCTGAAGTTGCTTTAGATCAGGGGTGCCCCATCTTGGAACTTTAAGATATGTGGGACTTCAACTCCCAGAATTCCTCAACCAGCATAGCACTATCAGGGGAAGGTCCAAAGGCCGCTTGCATCCTTTGATGATTCTGCTATTCTTGCCACTTACACTTACAATGTCCTCTTAGAATTTATATGAAGATATTAATTAAACTGTATGCTCCGCTCTGTATCTTTTTCCCAGATTCCTTGAAATCCATCTTTATTGCACAACCTTTAACCCAATCTTTCCTTGCTCTCCTTAGGCCCATACACACATTGTAAAAAGCATGCTTGTTTCCCAGTTTGCTCTGCTTCCTTTACCACCTTCTGTTGGTCTCTGAGTTGAATGATAAGGGCAGTTGTTGGTTCTCTTCTGTTCTGTTTAAATTGCTCTACAATTATACAGTGCCTTCAGGTTTCACAACCTGTTTTTCTATCTGCCCGTCTCAGATGGTTCTTTCTCTTTTTGCAAGGGAATATGAGGAATTGGGGATTTTTGATTTGTGGACCAATGTTGGGGAAGAAAGTAGGCAGAGAAAATTTAAACCCACCTCTGAGTAAGATTCAGAGTTCAGCAGACCCTGAAATGATTAAGCTGAAACCATAAGGCTGTCTTTTCTCAAAATCTTAACTGTTAACCTTCTGTTTTAGCTTGTTATGTGAGCGTTTCCTGCCCATTTTGAGAAATGTATATACCTCTTACTATTTTCCTTTTTCATATAGGATTGAGAAAAATTCCTGGATAGGAGTTGAAATGTTTCCCTGTAACATCTAATAATAAAAGTCCAGTTACCTTTTTAAGAAAGTTTGCTGCAAGACATGACCTGGATTAATGAAAATATACATACGCATCTGAACAAGGTGTAATTAAAACCTGCCTTCTCAATTACAGGAACTTTCAAGCTTACCATAGAATTCACGGAAGAATATCCAAACAAGCCACCTACTGTCAGATTTGTATCTAAAATGTTTCATCCGAATGGTATGTATCTTTTTATAAAAGAAAGCAGTTTGTATGAAAGTGCAGAGGTTGTGAGTATGGATGAAATAGACCCCAAGTTTGAGGGAAACTAATTTATAAAAACTAGTATTCCTGCAATGATGTAGGGAAGTCTGTGAATCCTTTAGAAGTATCTGTAAACCTGCAGTATAATGACCTGCAGTGTTTTAGAGTTTCATCTAAATTATAGATAGAAGATTCTGGTTAAACAAGGAACACGTGATACGGTATAATGTATTATTTGCTACCTTCAGTTGGGCAAAACAGTGCATCATAGGGAAACAATATTTGAATCAACGTACCTCAAATGGGTTATCTGAATTGATCCAAATCAAGGACCCATGACTTCCATGGGGCTGAAATTTGGCAAAGTTGTGGCCACCTTAGTGCTGCTGTGATTGCGTAATTGTCATTTCCAACACTCCTTGCCAGCTTCCTACAAGGAAAGTCAATGGAGAAGCAGGCAGGAAGTCAGAAGCCACTCCTGCCTGCGGTCATTCTTTTTTTCTGAAACAATGACCCTAGCGGGTCATTTAAAGCTTTGCATACTTTTTCTAGTGGACTGTGAATGTTGACTTGATATGTTTATTAAAAGCAGAATGCAGTATGCCATCTTTTGTGTTGTTTCAATAGAATTAATAATAGAATTAGGTGAAGTTTGAATTAGATGAGTCATAGGTTTATGAGTAGTTTTAGAGAATTCACAGATGTTCACTCATTGTTTACATCAATTTTACTCTGTTTGAATGTCAGGCTCCTAGCAGAAATAATCAGTATGCCCTGTTAGGTATGTCCTAGTCTTGAATTGTAGAATTTTCTCAGGACAAAGATGAAATAAACATTTCTTTAAATGAGAGTTACTTATAAATGAAGCTGTAGGAATTTCACTTTTAATAAAAGGATTGGCAGGATAACTTCTAAATTCTTTTTCAGTTCTTTGAATTAAATCAACTTCTCATAATTGTATTACCTCAGCTATGGGTTTCCTAGGTGTTTGATATACCACTGAAAAATGAAAAGAACCAGTAAAGAAAGAAGTGATTCTGTAAAAAATGTAGTTTGACAGCAATATATTTATGTGTTATTAGGTTTCCAAAGATCTTTGAAAGGATATGCAGTCCTTAATATTTGGTTGACGTGTCATACTATTAATAACTTCATAAGCACAAATTGTTTTGAGGTAATAGAGTGCAAGAGTTACTAGAAGAATTTAATGGCTCATCCAGGAACTTGTGGTCAGAGACATAGACTACCAGGTATTTCTTATGGAGTAACTTCAGATGGCCATGCAGGTATTCATTGAGCCAGGTGTGATCCTCTGATAGTATGCAAATACACTTCCAATTATAAAAATCCACACATTTTCCTTTTAGTCTACGCAGATGGTAGTATATGTCTGGATATTCTTCAGAATCGTTGGAGCCCTACCTACGATGTATCATCCATCTTAACATCCATACAGGTAATGTTAGTTCTTTGCTGGTTCTTTTTGAAATTTTGTACGCTCACTCAGTTTTAGAACTTTGTCTTCTGATTAATAATTGCATCTACCAGCATCATTTGGAATTCAAAATAGTTAACTTTTGAGATAAAAGAGTATGTAGCTCCCATTGTGTTTGTTTCTAAGCTGATATAATGAAAAATGATCATCAAAATGTTTGTTCAAAGGAAGCCAAAATTTGGTAGTTTTTGAATCAACAGACCCATGGGTGTAAAATTACATGTCTCCTACAGTGTTCAGGGAGCATAGTGCATTGTTTCAGTCCTCTGTAAAAGAATCTATTAAACCAAATCTTACATGAAATCAATAGATGAGCCGGTAAAGGATAGCTTTGAATAAGATGACAAATTCTGTTTTTGATTTTTTTTCCATATTTCTGATGTGAATGTAAAGGAGTTCTTGATTACAGTAGCAAATCTTTTGGTACCCATAGAGCTTGGCTTGTGTTATCCCAACTCCATTATGTTAGAGTTGGTGGTATAGGTACAAGATGGAAAAAAGGGTACTAAAACATCTCAGGGATATTCTTAATGGACTTCCAGCCATCTTTTGAATTTACAATAGCCATGCATAGTATTTGCATAAAACACAATAAAGCCTGACCCTTTTTTAGTACAAATTGATGGATTGAAAAAGCCTTCTGGATAGAAGGTGAAATGTCTCCAATAATATCTTTTAATTAATATTCAATTGCCTTTTTAAGGAACGTTGCACATTTTTGCAATTCTTACTACTTATCATGACCTGGATTAATGAGAATATTCATAGATGCTAACCCTCTTTTGCTTTTTCCCTTCTAAAACAGTCTTTACTGGATGAGCCTAACCCTAACAGCCCAGCAAACAGCCAGGCAGCTCAATTATACCAAGAGAATAAGCGGGAATACGAGAAACGAGTTTCTGCAATAGTAGAACAGAGCTGGCGTGACTGTTGACCTTGGATGGTGCAAATGAACACTCTGATGAGGAAAATATATGTATGAAGTGTCTGAGTCCTCCTCCTCCTCTTCCTCCTTGCATCACTGCATTTACTTGGAAAGCAAAACTAGCTGTCGTGCTATTGCCACCCGCCCTCGCTGGAGCTCTTTCTCTTTGGACATCAGAACAGCCACCCTTTCCCATTTCCCCTTGAGGTCAAATGTACTGTACTTGGGTTACTTGTAAAAGAATTACTGAGGCTGAATTCCACTTCCTGTGGGTCTACATCGCCAGTCTTAGGGGCAGTATTGTGCATTTTTGTAGTGTACACTTAAGCTTTTAATTGTAATTGTGTTATACACAGTGATGCTTACGTGTAGCTTGATTAAAAAAAGGATGTTTATATACAATATACATTTTTAACTATGACTTGAGTGCTGATCTGTCCAAGGCTGGTCATTGAACTGCTGGTATCGACTTCATTACATCTGTGAGTATTATATGGAAAAACTTACATCCCTGTGTGCTGCTTTTCCATTTTCCCCTTCAGCCACGTGGGTTTTGCAAAACTGATTACATGTCTTGGGGTGGAGGAAGAGGGTTAATCCCTGCTTTTATAAGTCTAGTGGAAGGTGACTGATAGGCATTATGTGTGGCCACAAACATAATACATGCTTTCCATAGCGCTTTCAAGGGTGTTCAAATGGCTTAGTCATGGTCATCACTTTCTGAGTATGGCCGCGGTGAATACAGAATTGGAGTTGACAGTTAATGGCAAAACTGTGTAAGGAAAAACTTAAAATGTTTCAAAAATATTTTCCTTCTATGATTTCAACTTCTGCCTCTTGCTGGGGAAGGAAATTAGATTATGGCTTTGCTTTGTTTGGGAGAAAAAAGGAAGATTGCAAATGCTACTGCAGCATGTGTCTGTTCTCTGTTCCCTTCTTCCTTGCCCTTCCTCTGATTTACAGAGTTGTTTCACATTTGCAAAAGCATTTTTTGTGAAGCTCAGTTTGTACTTTAAATAACAGTGTGGGAGGAGACCAGCGTGTTTGTCTGCTCTACTAGTGTCTTCTGTATACATTGAACTCTAGAGTACAACTTTGCACAAGTAACCCATGTAAGAAACTGTACATTTTTCACTTCCTTGTAAATAAATGTGTAATCTAAATAGTTATTGTCGAAAGAAGACAATGTGCATCGCTCAAAACAAGTGGCTGAAAGTTGATTTTGTAATCGGGACCATTTAATAATGCTGATATCTTGTTAAGACCAAGAAGTTACCTTCTCTCTACATTCTGGTTCTAGATAAAGAACATATTCTAAACCTTTCAGGAATACTTACTGCTAATTAGGAATGGTTTGCAGGTAATTTCTGGAGTGTCCCACAAGCTATTGGCTGAAGTAAAGCAGGAGAAATAGTTAAAGGGTCTCTCCTAAGCCCTTGGGGGAAATGTTTTTGTCCTGTGAGCCTCTGGCCATTTCTGCAAAGTAAAACAGGCTCGTTCTATCTCTGCCTTTCATAGCAAATGGAACTTCCCTTAAAAGTCTTATTTCTAGGGTGAGTTTCTTGACAGACTTTACTATCTCCACAGTGTCTTCCAGTTGCCTCTCTCAATGGATGGTCATGCCCAGCAGTGGCAAGCCCAAGTTTGAAGAGGTGAAATAATGTATCAGTAAGATGAATTAGCTTCACCCAATCTGTGCCACAAATGGATTGATTCCCAGAACTTTTGAACAGCCTTAGACATTTTGGTTGAATGAGAAACTAATATTAAAGAACAAACCAGTTACAGCTGGGGATCAGAAGAGACTGAACAATGTAATTCTTAAGTGCAAGTTTGTGTGTGAAAAAAATATGCAACAGGGTTGTGCAGCTTTCAGAATTGTCAGCTAGGCTGTAGCCCGTTTGCAGCTCTTTTCTTTGAACACACAAGCCCTGGGAATGCCCTAAAGCACTGCAGAATCCTAATCCATTTGAAAAAACTTTACCTCATGATCTTTTTACCCAAAACTCCTTCAATTCAAGAATACAAATCAATGCAGAATTAGTTATTCCCTAAAAACTTTTCCGTTGGCCTCTCATTTCCAGCCTAACAAGGCTCTACACAATGGGATGAAACGGTAATAAAACGATGTAAAGAAGAATGGGTGAATTAGGAAAACAAGTCCCCTTCGAAAGGTCCTGTAGTTGAAAGAAAAAGCCTGTAAAGAGGATTAAAAATACTGCACACAAATCACAACGTGCTACTTCAGCGAGAGAACCTTTTACTTGCTGATCTCCCCATGAAATATACAAGCACAGTTACACAGAGGAAATGGTAACATGTAGAGGCTTCACAGAGAAATAAATGAAACTCCATCCTATCTGTTCTGGTTAAAAAACATGGCTTAACCATACAAGAAATGCCCCTTCCACTTCTGAAGTGAAATCTGACTTTTGGTGGAAAATGCAATAGTGTATTGTCTTGTTTTTAAACGTTGAAGCTCCCACCTCATCACACAATGGATCTGCTGGGAATTGCACAAATCAGGCAAGGCTGCCTTTGCTAATTTCTTAATTGTGATGCTACGGAGGGGAGAGAGATTCCTTTAGCCATATACCAGAACGATGTGAGCTTCCGTTTCTTAATTTTAATCGGGAGGGCTAGAAACTTGTGATGGAAACTTAGCCTGTGATGTTGGCCAGCTGCAGTTTTTCCCCCATTGAAATCAATAAAACCAAGATTAGTTTTAAACAGTTCATTGCGAAAAAGCACATGGTGTCCAATGAAACAGCGAACCAGGGTTGGGCTAGGTGTTGGATAGTAGAAAAGAAAGATTTTTAGGATTTGCTCTCTGTGCACCCCGTTCTGACTTCCCGGTTTGCACGGTTCAAGTAAAAGGGTCAAAAACTGTAGCGATACCCCTTTTGAATATGCTGAAAATAGTTTGTCCTTTATGCCCACACTTTAAATATAAAACATGCCCTTCTATACATGCCCAGCAATAAAAATCTATATTATTAAGACCGACTTTACATATACTTTTCTTTATACCACTGTCTGTCTTTTTTTCTCCCTTTTTCAAGTTAAAATAATCCCTTTTAAAATGGTGCCAGTCTCCCCACACCCGCTGAGCAGATGTTCCTGCTATTTCCAAACTAGTAAAATATGAAGTGTGGGGGGAAGCCATTTCTGAGAGGCTGTTAAGAGGTAAATGGCACCAATACCACCCAGACTGCATGACATGGATTTGGACAGAACTCTGGAGATGGTTGCTCTGTTTTCTAGTAAAGTTTAAGAAAGTAACATGAGCAGGAAAAACATTTGAATGATTTCTTCCAGAACAATATACAGTTTCCACCCCCTGTTTATTGGAAACCTAGTTCCTGTCCAGATCCTGCGGGAGACCCATGGGGCTTTCGCCCTATTTCTCTTGCGGCATGATGAGTTCATAATGGCCAACCTGACCATCTTGTTTCAACTGGTCTAACAAATCTTCTTTACGTCTCTTTCGGCTCACCACCAGGTACCTATCCCGGCCCTGGCCGTGGGATTTGCTTTTAAGCCCATATTTTTGGGCTATCTGATGGATCTGTTTCCTCTCATCGTTGGTGAGTTCAGTAGAAAAAGTCAGATCAATTTTCCTGTCTGAGAAAGCGTAATTTTGGATGATCTGCTCGATGTCTTTTTTGGTGATCTGCGACCCTCTTTCGACATCGAGTCCCAGTCCTTCTCTTTTGAACTGCTCCTTCACCGCAATGGGCTCCCGGATCCCTTCCCCCGTTTTGCCCAAGCCACCCCCGGTCCAGCCCATTTTCCTTAAAATCTGATTCCCAATGTTGTCTTCCTTGATCTGCTGCTTCAAGGCTTCTTCAGCCGAGCGCCCGCAAATCTCGTTCCTGGAAATGACGTCTTCGATGGTGCCCTTTTTCAAATTATTGACCACGGTGGGCTGGGTCTTCTTGAGCACCTTCACGGCCTCCTCGGCTGCCATGTGCTTGACGATCTTCTTGACGCCGACAGCTTCGGCGACCAGCTCATTCTCCAGCATCACTTTGCACTTCCACCGCATCCCGGTCATCCTTTCAAAGACGTATTCCACCGTCATCTTATTGAACTGAGCGGTGTCGTTCAGAGTACAGACCGGATTCATGGAGTTTTCATAGACCACGAGGTCTTTCAGATTCTTCTTGGTGGGGTTGTGGGCAGCCCCGCTCACTTTCTGAACCTGGACGGCTTTGGTGGCACCCAGGTTGGACTGAGTCTTCTGCAAAACTTTTACGGCTTCATCCGCCGCGGCATGCTTGCTGGTTTTCTTGGTGCCGCAGCCCTCAGCCAAGAAGTGACCTTGCAAATAGACGCTGCAGCGCCAGAGACGGTTGGGCAGCAGCAGATACTTGTACTCCACAGTCATTTTGTTGAAGGAGGCGGAATTGTTCAAAATGCCAATGGCATCGCTGGCGTTTTCGGTGAGGACAAAATTAGTCCAATCCTTTGCCGAACTGGGCCCTTGTTGAGGGTCAGAATTCGGCTGCTCCGACACACCGTCCTTCACAGAGGGGTTCGAGCCCTCCGGCGATTTGAGCGCTGGCGGGAAGTCCGGAGGAGATGCTCCGCTCTCACACAAAACCAAATCCTCCCGCGTGGCGTCCTTGAACTTCCGCTGAGCCACTTTGACTTCAACGGGCTTCTGCAGCAGCAGCACCGCCAGCTCGGTTGCTCGATCCCTGGAACCGTTTTTGCTGCCCGCATAGCCCGTGGTCAGATACACGTTCTGACACCTCACCTCGCAGGCAAAACCTTCTTTGAGGACCTTCTTCTTGGGAAGATCAGCAGGGGAAATTTCCTTCAGGGGAGAATAAATATACTCCGGGTTCGTCTTGCAAGCCTGAATAGACCGTGTCAAAAGATAGGTGTAGTTAATTTTGTCCGGCCCGCCGCTACTTTTGGAGTTAGTGAGATTGTTGCGGATCGCCATTACCAGCTTGTTAATAAAACACTGTTTGGCTGTTACAACCGATTTGGGGAAGGTTTCAGAAGAGGCTTGGAGATGGGGGGATTCCTCAGAAGCCGCTGTACCCCCGGTGGGGGAAGCCTCTTTACTTTTGGGGGCCACCTTGGCTTCAGGCTGCTTGACCTGGCTGCTACCATAGCCCAAGCCGACAGAACTTGAAAACTGGAGGTCCCGATCTTGGGTGCCGAAGCTGCTAAAGAGCCGATCAGCGTAAGTTTGAATCTCCTGTGCACTGATGTTCTCAGGAGCGTCTTGGACTTGGTTTTCCGAAGACTCTTCCTTTCGCTGCGGTTGGGTGTTGCTGGCGACAAAGTGGATTGGCTCAAAGCGAGGCCGGACACGGAACTTGGGAGCTTGTTTTCGTGGAGTTTCGCAGCCTGGGGAACAGAAGTTGACAGCATTAAGGAGGGTGAATTGTTTTTCTACGAGGATGAAGAAGCAGAACTCAAGAGCGCGGAGTCAAACTGAAATGGAGATACTCCGGTCCCGTATTTTTATGGTGAATTTGCAAGTATACCCAACTCTGCCTCACATCAGGAGCATCTTTTATTTTCTTCATCTTTCATGACCCCTGCTTTTGCGTAGAAGTTCCCTTTACTTTTATTAAATACGCCTCTTGCTTTCCCTAGCCAACCACTAACTTCTTTGTGTGCTTTGACTCTTCTTTCTCCTTTCTGCAAGCCAGCCTTCAGCTCGGGTTTTTTTCTCTCTGTCTCCTCAGTAGGCTACAGATGGGTCAAGAATACATCTGTATATACATGAACTCTTGTGCAATAAGCGTCATGGATTTCTGACTCCAAAGGCAGAGTACAGGTAGTCTATGGCTCATGACTGGTTGTCGAGTGACCGTTTAAAGTTATGACAGACCCACCTTGGGGCTACTTGCAACCCAGAGGCCCTTTTGGTCACATGACCAAACTTCAGGCACTAGGCAATATTTATCATTTACGGCTGTTTGTAGTATCCCAAGGTCAAATGCCAATGTTTTGACAGTGGGTTTTGCTTAAAACCGGCATTCTAGTTTTGCACCCATAGCAAACCATTGGTTGGCTTAATGACTGTGGGTCACTTAAAAGCCATTGCAAAAAAGGTCATAACATCGGGTTGGTCACCTGACTGACTCATTTTATGACCATCATAATGGTAGGCTCCATTATGGTTATAAGTTGAGGACGACCTAGAATTAAGAGTGAAGTTTTGTTTTGTACAGTGGCCTCCATTTCGTCCTGGGTGCCCGGGAATGAATCACTTAGCTAACCAGGTATCCTCTAGAAAGGCCAAGATGGTGATTCTGATCATCTCATTCTTTGGGGCTTCTGGGACATACTGTTGTAACCATGATAAGCTGAATTACCTATGGGGCTGTGAGCAGTCCGACCCGTAAGTGGTTTCCAAGAAACCTGAGAGGGAGACAGGCTGGAGGTAGCTATGTTTAAAGAGAAATGATGATACTCACTATGAGGAGAGTCATCAAGTGGGGATCGCGGTCTTTTGGCTGCCTTAGTGCCTGGCACGAGCTCGAAGGATGGCATCTCACCAACATCAATCCCTTCTGCCATCTGCAGGACTTTCTCCATAATTTGGGAGCCATATCTGCAGTTAAGCAAAAGAAGTGTCAACTCACAGCTCATTGAACAGATGCCTCTGAACTGCATTTATCCTGTCTCTGGCTCTGCAGGACCAGATGGATAAGTCTCCCATCCAAGCCCCAAATGTGTACTTGTTTACCTCCTTCCCAAAGCAATGGAAGATCACTTTTGCAGACCAAGGCATGATGTATTAGGGACCCTGCACTCCCAAATACGGAGGTCTATTCAAAATCTAAACTTGATTTAATTTTAAATTTACTTTCATACTATTCAAAGTGGTCATTTTCTTTTCTTACACAACTAATTGCAACTAAGAGACAGTTTCGGGAGGGACTTCTACGCGTAATTAAGTGTGTGTTGTTCAAAGAGTAAAAAAAGAAAAAGCCACAAACCTGATGCTTCTACTCCCTTTGCTACATGGCCCACAATGTAGGAATTCCAACCTACAAACCATCTTAATGTAGTGGAAAAGAACCCTTGAAAACTTGGTTGGAATTTCAATCCAGCCATATAACATTTGGCAGGTGGACTTTCAATGAGACATGTTTTACTTATCCAGCCCAAGGGTCTTAGTAAAAAATACCAAACTTAGTCTCACATCTGCTTTCTGGGATCCTTGGTTAGGTTATTTATGTGGTTAACAAAGTTCTGAAATCTCTACTGCACATAAGCTTGATGTTTACACTGCTTTTTCAATGTATCACCAACTAATGACTTCAAGCCCACCATCAAGCATGTCCAATTTAGTGGCTGGGTTCGTAGTGTTGTGTCCTGCCTTATTTTAACCATCATTTTGGGAATAAGACATACAATGCTAAGCCATTAACCTTGGTCTATAAACTGTGAGGCTAGGTTTACAAAAGAGGCTAAGCTAAAATCCAACAAAACCACAAGGCTTGCCATGTTGTATGAAGCCAAGGCCTCTTTTCATAGCAGTATTCCACTTTTATACCAAAGAACCACTCTCTCTTTCTATAGTATCTGATAAAGGTTTTTAGAATACTGTAATTCCAATTCTAAGCTAGCTTCTGAAAAAAAGAATAGTGCTATGTGTGGGTATGTGTATGTCCATCTAAGCTTCCACAAATTATAGGGTTTTTTTTACAAGCAGATCACTTAATTCTCTTTCTTTCTAACATTTCAGAAGGATTTATTCTGAACATCTTTGCAATTTGAAAAGTAAATTCTTCGGAGGGAAACAATTGGGATAAAATGTTTTCTGGGGAAAAGCTTTGGTTTTAAGGATCTTAAACGTGGTTGAAGGATGCTAGGACGAGAGAGGAGTATACTTAAAATACAGTTAAAGGAAACACCAAAGACAAATCCACATCATTCTGTTCTGTTACGATGGCTGAAAATTAAAGCCATCAATTGATGGAATGAATCAGTTGGTTAAAGACAGACCCTGATTGATTAGAGGTAAATTTACCATCTTTTAGAGCAGTGATAGAGATGCTGCTTGCAGTGGAATTACCCTGGTTGTGGAGTGCTTCTGATTAGAAGCTGAAAAGGTGGTCTGTGTGACAGGGGGGCATTCAAGTAACATCTCAACAACTTCTTAAAGCAGAAGAATCTTTTGGGGGGATTGCATGGCTATACTCAGATTCAGATACTTTA
>JANHZU010002229.1:35285-47304 GCA_032468055.1 Acrochordus granulatus | reverse complement strand
GTACTATTATTGGCCAAGCATGGTTAGACATGTAAGGAATTTGACTCTGGTACAGCAGTTCTCAGTATACTTGCAAGGCAGCAGTAAATAGAATAGAATAGAATAATATATAAGTTTGATTTAAGGAGTTGGCAAGTTAGCTTTCTAGGAAGCTCTTTGGGCTACTCTGTCCAATTTCTCTGCCAAATATAGCTATAATACAATCAACAATATCACTGTTATTTTTCCCGTAACTGATAAATTTAGTAACAGCATATTTATATTTTCAGGACAGCAGGGAGATTTATTTCTGTCTTGGCAGAACCTCGTTTCTTGGATAGATTAAAAAGAATTACAACTACTGAATTAGTGCTGGATTTGTTGTGTTTGTAAATGCTATACTTGATTGAGCAAGACAGTAAACTTTATGAGTACTGTATCTCCAAAGCCTGGCGATGTACTCACTTTGTGGATCCTGACTTGATCCTTCGCATTTGGATTTTTATGGAAGAATATTCTGACAAACAAGTTCTACTATAAAGTAATTCACAGTGGTAAATAAACAGTCCATCTTGGATTAAAATGTTCAAAGTAAAACTGAGCTTTAAAATTTAGTCTTTAAAAGAGGGGAAAAGAACGAAGTGTTTACAAATTTAACTACAGCCCTGATCTAATTTGCCCAAAATTGTGAATTCTAGTAATCGAAAAGACAAAAAAATGGAGGGAGTTGCATAGGTGTTTATTTGAAGAGGTGGTTCTGGCATTTTCTGAGCATATGCTGTGTGTTGCGTGATTTCAAAAATTTAGGAAATAGGGCTCTAGAGCTTGCTACAGCTTCCAGCATCTCTAGAAAGCATTGCCAATAATGGACATGATGCTAGGAGTCGATGTTTATCAATCTGTGGAGGAACACAACTTGTTCACCTCTAAGAAAACCTTTTTTTTAATCCAATCAGTCTGAGCCTTCAAGCTAGCATGTGTTAACTGTATAAGACACACAAGGATCTGATTCCCCCAACAAGCGAAAACCACCACGAAGTTCTCTCTTGGCTTAGCATCTGATGTGAATTCAAAGCCATTCATAAACCACACTTCAGCAAGCCATGACTCCACCCAGGCACTCTCTCCCATAGAGAAGCTGTCCGCACAAGCCAAGGACGAGCCAATGAAGTAAAATGAAAGGGTCCTAGATGTGGGGCATCTGAAATGTTTCTGCTGCTTAAGAGACATGCTCACTTGTTTCCATATTATGCCTTCCACCCCAGCTGCTGAGATGCCTGAAGGATGCAGATATGAAGGCAACTGGGGCAGGGATGGGGGAGAAAAACACTGCAATATTTCCTCCTCTGAAAGTCAGGTTTAATCCTGCCACCTCTGCGTCGTGACACTGGTTCCCAATCTTTTTTTGCCCAGACCCCACCTAAGCATCTCTACAATCTCGATGCTCCCTTTGGACATATAAGCAAGTCAAGTTTGAAAAAATATGAAATATAACACAGAACTGAAATACGGGAAGGCAAATCACCATGAAAATTATTGATTTTAATGACGATTTGTCATTACTGATGTTTGCAACAGTAGGATGTACGGCTCATGGATATCAGCCCCATGGGGGGAAAATCGTTATTAAACCTCATTCTCGAACTGCCCCCCTTAATAATCTAATTGCGCCCCACTTTGGGAACCAGGCCGAAAGCAAAAGCAAGGGAAAGTGCTCTTAATTCACCCTGGCTTCCTCGGCTGCTTTCTCCAGGCAAATCGTTAATCTCGGATGTTAGCACCGGACTTTTTCAGCATCCTCGCATTTACTGTTAGGCACGGACCGGGCAGAGCGGAGGACGAATCGACAGACGGTCCTGCAGAGGAGGCCACACAGCGCAGGAGCAACGGCGGGTGACGGGCGCCCGCAGAAGACACGGGTTAGAGCGCGCATGCAAGCCAGCCTGGATTCACACGTGCGCGGGAGGACGGCGGCGGCCCTGCTCACCTGCAGCCCATGAAGAGGTAGTTGCTCCAGACGTGGGAAAGCGCCAGCAGCTGCTGGAAGGCGTCTGTGCCCGGGTAGCCCGGCAGGTTGCGGAGCAGGAACCGCCGGCGGAGCTCCCAGTGCCGGTCGCTCTCCTGCGCCTCCCGCCACGGCTCCAGGGCCGGCGCCTTCGCTCCGGAGGCGGCGGCGGCAACCGGAGGAGCAGGCGGCGGCGGTGGCGGCGGCGGCTCCGGTTGGGAGGTCGGCGGCTGCGGGCAGAGGAAATCCCCGCCGGGCAGCGTCCACCCTCCGCCGGCCATGGAGGGAGGAGCAGGAGAGGGCGGCCGGCGGGCCCAGCGAGGACCACCAGCAAGGGCTCTCTCGGCCAATGGGTCCTGCCCGGGAGGAGGAGCTGCGGCTACCGCTGAGTGCCGCGACCCGATTGGGCTCCCGCCGCCCGTTCACACGTGCAGGAGGCCGCGCTTCTTTTCCCCCAGCTTCCGCGCCTGCGCGCGCGCCGCGAGAGAGCGAGAGCGACTCGGCTACAATGTAACCTTTTTCTCGCTGGTTGCGCCGTTCCTTGTTACACGCGGCTCACGTGGGTGGATGGAACGTCCAAGGCGCGCGAGAGCTTCCGAGAGGCGGCCCGAGCGCCTGTCCCCCTTGGTTCGGCACAGCGCCACCCAGCGCCCGGGAGGACACCGGGTGGCTTTTCCGTCTCGGTTTCGGGAAGGAACAGCGGCGGGTTCCCCCCTCGGTGCTCTCTGCGGACGTTTCATTACCAAACTAGGGAACATCATCATAGCTAGAGAGGAGTGAGGTTTGCTCTCTTTATATATTGGTGACTCTTTGTATATCACTGACAGGGCGAGCCACCAAACCGCCTCACTCCCTTCTAGCATTGATACTACCTAGTTGGGGAACAAAACATCGGCAAGAAAACAGCCAGGCTCAGAGAGCCCCAAGGGCGCCACAGTTCACCCCAGAGCTACGAATATTCTCTCCTATCAGAACTCAAGGCTGGCTGAAGGCAAAAGGCTGAGATATGTGGGGTGTTACTGCACATCACGCCTTTTCATCAACGGGTGTACCTCCAGGCTAAGCCGCAAACCGTGGTGTGCAAAGTGTAGCATCTGAGTACACATCACCCACCTCGAAACAGGCATCCTGCAATTCAGACCGTTGTGAAAGCTGCTCCTTTGAAACTCGGCATTCACAAAAGCTGCAACTGTAGCAAGCCCCCAAATAGCTTTCGAGCCTCCTTTGAAAGAAGTTGCTTTGACAAAATACTTGCAGGCATCATTTATCTCATGGATTTCTTAGAGCCTAAATTTTTGCGTTTGTTAAAATGAATCCTGCGGTTCTACTGTGCTTTAATTGTGTTGTACTATGTAGTATATCCGTAAGGCTGTTTTTGTTTTTAAACTTTGTGCTCGTTTTGCTTTGGTGACAGTCCCTTGAGCCGGATCAGGCTGAGAGAATAAACCAGTACCCTCAGGCAAAACAGCCTGCAAGTCGATGTCTTCCAAATGTGTTAAGACTACAAAGCCCATCATCCTCAGCAAACATACCCGACGCGTCTGGAATTTGGGGGAAACAGAAGCCCATGGTTTGAAAGTGAGCTGAAGTTGGGAACTACGAAAACCATATACGTTGGAAAACCAAAAGCATTTTTTGAAGTTCTCTCTGTACAAGCGGAGGGCTTTGTCTTTCTACGGTCCCCAGGCAAAGTTGAACTCGAGAGATGGGCTTTCTCCTTCAAGCTCTGAGTTTTCATTTCAGGCTAAGCTGTGGTTTATTGAACAATCCACACAGTTTACATACGAACCAACCTTCATCTCTGATTTATCAATTAAAATGACATGCACTAACCCAACACGAAATCCTTAGGGCTGGCTCAATACAACATTTGAATTTAACAACAGAAGTACATCTTCTTCTGCTCTTTGTTGTCCGTAAGAGGCAGGTGATGTAAGTCATTATTTGTATTTTTCTTAAATGCAGTGGCAATTCCAGAGTACAAAATCCCTTTCTGACCTTACAGTATCAAAAAGAACTGCCAAATACACAATGTTTGCATGGGAATTTCACTGGGACACCAGCTGGAAACCTCTCTGTGCTGATTAAAACTCTAGCAGCTTTACTTAGGTGGTGAACATTGTACGTGGCTACTATCCTGAGTGGGTCTCTAATCTTCATTTAGAGTCAAACCAAGGTCTGGAAAAACCTTGCGGCCGTCCCACCACACAGCCTGAGTAATGGGTCTTGCTCCACTTCTGTTGGTTGGACACATTGCGGGAGATCTCTGGAGGGTCCAAGTCCTCGTGACTTGACGCAAATATATTCTTAACCATAATTTTCATCCATATTTTAAGGACCTAGGGGTGCACTTGAGATCTGAGGTATCAGTTCTTCCAAATTACTGGAATGTCACGTGGTGCTCGCCAATCGCAAAGCTTATGTGAACACAACTGTTGCCGTTAACATTCAAAGTGGACCATCCAAGAACCTGCAGAAGGAAATAATGACCAAGAACCACTTTCTTTTGGGAGGGTAACTTTTTATTGAAAATTGACAACATTAGAAAGGTATTAAGTTCAACAGTGCTGGTTCGCTCACGTGGATCATGTAAATCTATATTGAGTGCAGCTGTCAAATCACAACTGTTCATAACAAAATGTTTTTTAAAAAAGAAGAGACAAGGAAAATGAGTTCTTGTGGGAACCAGACCATGCAGTGAATGTTTCAAAGGAAGTCCCAAAAGTTCTCAGAAGATACACTTTTAAGGGCAGTTACACGTGACTTGCAATGATATCTTTGAAAAACAAGAGGATGAATTACACTTTTTTTCCCCTTCACAACCTTGATAAGAGAAACATCGGCTTGTCCCCCCCAAAAAATATTTTAAAGCAGTTAGAACTTTGGGGATTAATTCACAATAATAATAATAATAATACTTAGGTCTTTATACATTTCCTTCCTCAAATGCTTAAAGCTCTGATTGAAGAGAATATTTGTAGCTCAGGGCTGAATTGTGGAGCCCTTGGTGCTCTCCAAGCTCGATTTTTTTCCCCTGCAGACGTTTCATGACCCAACGAGGTAACATCCTCAGTGCACTGAGTAATTGGATAATGAAATGTCTTCAGGAAAACAATCAAGCTCTGTGAGGACCCCACAGCTTGATGCTCTTTTTGCAATGTAAGTCTTCTTGCAAAGAGAACGAGCAGGACAGGAAGCTGAACCCAGGAGGAGAGATTTTAAACAATGGACTTTCTGGCTCAATGCAATATGCTGAATAGAAATAAATTTAGTGGATTTTTAAGTTAGGAAAGATTAATCATCACTTTTTACTGAAATGGCAGGTTATCTAAGTGCCCCCCCAATGAAAAATATAATTTCCCTTCTCCGACCTCCCCCAACTGCCCTTTTACGTAGAGTTAAAAGTAAATATTCCTCAGAGGTAGCAAAGTCACCGAGTTTTCCTACGTGTTGTTCATTGCATAATGTTTATCCACACCAACCCATGAATGACGAGTACAATTTTTCCTCTACAAGTATTTGGGGGAAAAAAACACTATCATGACATCGAGGCAAAACAGAAAGGCAACCATCATCATCATCATCATCATCACCACCACCACCACCACCATCATCCAGCAGTCCTGTCGCAGCGTAGAGGAGCCGCCTCGTTAGCTGGCCCGCGCTTGCTTGGGGCGCTCTGCGCATGCCCAGATGCTTGCCTTCCCAATTATTTCCCATCTTGTCTCGTGAAGCACAAGGCAGCTCAGCTTCAAAGGAGAAAAAAAAGGTAAAGGGAAACCAAACACCCCACGCACATCCAGACATGAGGGGTGGCGGGGAACCAACCCAAACCTTTCCAAGGCTAGCGCCTTCCTTCCTTCCTTCCTTCCTTCCTTCCTTCCTTCCTTCCTTCCTTCCTTTATCCTGGCCTCTCCCTGCCTTTCCAAGCGGGATGGAATTCCCTACGTTCGCTCAAGGAGAGGTCTTCTCAGACAGATGCAGCAGGTGGAGACAGGTTAGAAAAAGCTACCAAGAGAGAGAGAGAGAGAGAGAGAGAGAAGGAGGGAGAGGGAGGGAGAGAAAGAGAGACGTGTCAGTGGAGCAGCAGAGGGGTGAGAGGGGCGATCAGGGACACAGGCAAGGGGTCCGCGCGTTCCTGCCCCGCTGGGTGGGACCTTCAAGCGGCGAGGCACCGTTGCCTCGACGGAAGACGCCCTCATGAGAGATCCGAATCCCAGCAGTCCTCGTGCAACGGCCCTAATTGGGACCGGCAACTTGGTCGCTAAGCAAAGCATGGTGGCTAAACGAAACCATGGTCCTGCATACGATTCGACTGCAGCTTTCCTTCGCTTTGCCAACCTGTGAAGGTCTTTAACTGAGAGGATGGGAGACGGGGGGGTTCGAGATACTTTCATCATCGCCGCTGCCGCTGTGGTTGCTAAATGAGGCGGTTGTTAAATGAGGGCCGCCTGTGCAAGGCGCGCACCGAAATAGGTAGGCTCGGGGAACAATCTGGCGGTGCGAAGCCAACAGATTTCAAATCGGCGCTAACGTTCCGAGGAAAGCCGGGCGGCATTATCAGGCAAGGGCTGCTGAAGCGTGGGTTCGACGCTCGGGGGTCCTGCCCCCAGAGTCCGAAGCACCCCTAGTTCGGTGGACAAACAAACCCAAATGCTGGGCTCGCCTCTCTTTCTTTCGAAAGTGTCCCTTTTCCGTCTTACGTGCTTCGCTCAGCTTTGGGGAAAGGAATGAAAACCGAGAAAGGGCAGCCCCCCATTTGAACTGCATAGACAGAGGCAGTCCCTGACTTACAACCACTCACTTGGTGACCGTTTCGAAACCACAGCAGCACTGAAAAGAGCGACTGACAACAGGTCTGCGCGCTTATGACCGCTGCAGCATCCCCACGGTCACGTGATCAAAATTTCACACGGCCAAAGAAAGGTGACAACATTGGGCACGACTCATTAGCTGCCTTGCTTAGCAGCAGAAATCCTGGTCCCAATTGTGGTCGTAAGCTGAGGACTCCCTGAAGCGCCTCCTGCCTTCGACAGCGGCCTCCTCAGTTCTATCCAAAGGGGGCCTCCTTAAACAGCTGACGAATCGGAAGCACTTTCGGGGTGTCTAAGCCCCTCACAGGCCCAGGGATAAAAAGCTCCCTGCAGCGCTTGCAAGAGGCGAAGCGAGATCAGGAATCATTTGGGACTCGGGGGATCCTCGAAGCAGCCTGCGCTCAAGATGGCATCTTTCAGGCGCTCCAGGCTTCAAAACCCATACTCCCCATCCCCGTGGGAGGAACCCACGATGGCTGGAAGTTACGGGGACTAAAACCCTTCAGAGGAACAGGGAGCCAAGTTGGCGTCGACGAGAGGGTCACTGTTTAAACCCAGGGGACACGGACACGGTTCCGCGAGACAGTTGGAGCCCCGTTAGAAATCTTTCCCGCCGGCATCGAGTTGGGGAGAGCTGCGTCCGTGTGCGGGACTCGGCCATCTCGCTCTTTCCCCCCCGCTGGTGCGTCCGAAAAGCCGGGCAGACCTGGCTGTCCTCGCTGTCCTCAAGGGGCTCTTCGTCTCCCACCAAGCCAGCCATCCGCACCACCTTTCGCCCGGCTTCCTTCCCAAGGGCGAAGGAACGACAGGCCACTCGTCTCTTGCTCGCTGCTGGAAAAAGTTCAAACGCGGGAACGTTTGTTTGGTTTGGTTTTTTCCAGAGACTCAAATGTCCATGCAGGAGTCCAGAATGAGAGCTCAAATGTCCGTGGTCCCATTTCTTCCTTTTTGTTTTTTAAATGTGGCAGGAAGAGGCGACAGACCGGCTTTGAGAGAAAGAGCGTCTGTCCGCCCCCTAATTAAACACTCTCTCTGAGCGCCAACGGCTCGCTAAGTGCCTTCGACGTGATTCCTGTCCCCACCTTTTTTTTTGGAAAAAAAAACAGCAGCGGGAAATAGCGCAACTTTTCTAAGAAAGAGCATTCAGAGGGCGGGCGCGTGCCGACGTCGCAAACAAAAGGCTGCACTTGCCCAACGGTTGGCTAGGATGGCAGACGTCCACCCTACGGCACATTCATCACCCCATTTCCTGCTGACGGACACCGAAAATGCAGCATCAGCCTCCGACTTGCGAGCAAGGACTTTGCGGATGAGTGACTTTGGGGGGCTCGTTTCTAGGGCATCCTAAGCATTCCACGGCGGATAAGAAAAGCTGTGATACTGGTCTCTGGCATCAGGCGCACACCATGATGCAGCCGAAAAAGCACATAAAAATAATGCAAACTTGTTTGGGCAGAGTGTGAAATTGCATTCTGGAAGCACCATGAGATGGCATGGCTGAACGGGAGCGCAATAAATAAGTGAAGATCCAAATCCCAGCTCAGAACATTCAAGGGGAATTACTCAGTACATAGCCAGGGATTACTGTAAAAGAAGGGGAACGACAACAAAGAAAAAAAGGAAAAACAAAGAAACAAAAACAAAGTATTAACCAGAATTATGGTCTGAGAGTTTTATTTTCCTTTTTTTTAAAAAAAGAAAGAAAGAAAGAAAAGAAAGCTTCCCCTCAAATAGGTCAAGGCCAAAAAAAATAGAAATAATGTATGAAAACATATAAAGGAACTTCGTTTCGGCTTCAGTGCAATGAGTTTACTTCCAAGAAAATCAAGATTTCAGACTGGAATGTTTCCAAGGATGTTGAAAATATGAACGTTCATTTGGCGACGAGGCGGAGAAATACCCTCTAAACTTTTAATCAAGTTGGATGTTTGGCTCAGGGGTGGCTATTTCTGCATTGGGGGGTAGGGGGTGTTTTTTTTCCTCCCGAGAATGGGTCAATGGTTGATCAAGGATGGCCTGTCCATCATTGCTATAAATGGGGCCACCAAGGAGGAAACATTTTACGTTCATGGAAAACTTCCATTAAAATCCAGGGTACCTGTTAGAAGCTGGACCGGTGGCTCGAAATGTGGCCTGGACGGTGCCAATGGTCACTCTTGGCTTTCTGGAGGAAAAACTCACTGCTCTTCCTGTCAAGGGCATTTCCCAACTCAACATCATGGCTTGTCAACACATTTTAGAGTCCCTGAATCTCAGCACTGAATCGAAGAGCGTAGATCAAGGCCAAACACAGGTGTTAACAGATGACCCAACTCTTGGTGGCCAAGAAATTGGGGGTTACAAACTCTAAAGCGGGGGGGGGTGTCCAACCTTGGCCACTTTAAGAGGTATGGACCTCAACAGCTATGCTGCTGGAGGAATTCAGGGCGCTGAAGTCCACACACCTTAAGGTGGCCGAGGTTGGACACGCCTGCTCTCAAGCAACTTCCCTCAATCCGGGGACCCTACAAATACTTACAATAGATACTGCAGCTCCCCAAATTCTCAGCAGCAGTCATACTATCTGGGAAACTTCTGGAGTTGAAATCCATTCAAAAGGGGAATGACCAGCGGCTAAATAAGTTACTTGATCCTTCTGGGTGAGCAACAGGGAGAGTGTGTGCGCGCCTCACATAGCATGTTTCCTTAAATCAATGTGAGTTTGCATTGTTGAGCATACATTCGTGTCCTGCCGGAAAAAATGTATAAAACCTGCACTACTGAACCGCCACACTTCTCCCATACAAAATGTCACTCGGCGAGGCTGCAAAACATTCCTGCTCCTAAATCAAGCTTTCCATGATGAATAATAATCAGATGAGATGTGAGAAGAAATCAAACATGCCTTGGAATTCCTTATCCCTTTTCGGCTTTAGGGTAGAAAAAAGTCTGTTTCCTCAAGTAAGACTTCAGAATTTTAAACTGAAAAATATTCGATTATTTTTGCTTATCTATCCTGACGGGATGAAGTACTAAAGGGGACAACGTAGCAATACTGACGTGGAAGCAAAGCCTACTGAATATAGATTATAATATTGATTATAGATTGGTATCGACTCCAGCCAGGGTTAACTCAACGGTAAGACTCCTGCTTGTACAAGGAAGGTCCGAAGTTCAATATTCAGGATGGGAAATGCCGTAACAGCTCCGGTTACATCTTCAAATTCCTATTGCTGCACTCATTTGTTGTGTTGAGTTGTGTAACAGTCAAGATACCGGTAAAAACAAAAATCTGATGAACCAAAGTCTCCTTAAAAATATCCTATAAAACTCTTCCAAAAAAGTGAAGGAAAAAAAATTGGGGGGGTTCAATTTTTTCTTCTCTCCCTTCTGGAGAAAAAAGGCTCAGCTGTTAACCAGACATGCAGCCTGGCCATTCACATATGCACAAACACACGTGCAGAGGCTGCGCCCTAATGAAAATGCTGATGCCAAACATTTGGGGACATCAATCCTGAAAAAAATCCCAGCCAACAGGATAAAAACAGGTAAGTATTGGGAGCCTAGCTCAAGAGATCCAAGAAAGCATTGCCAAGTTCTCTGCCAAACAGTCAAAGGAGCACAGCCTCTTGCTTGCATTCAGGAAAACAGAACAAAACAGAAAAAAAAATGCAGAACAGAATAGGAAGATGCATTAGGAAGAAAAGGTACGGGGATGAACTGCGTATTAATTCAAAATGTGGAATGGTCTTTTTCTGGAGCAAAAGGATAAGGTCTACAGGAAGCCTGAACTGAAAACAAACAACAACAAAAAAAGGATTAATGTTTCTTTCCATTAATTGTAAGCTCAATAAGGTTTGTACCAGGGATGGGCAATCAAATGTTTTCAATCAAATGTCATACCAGGAGACACAAAGAATATTGTTTAATGTCTTAGCAATATGCAAAGTTTCGTGTTTTATGGCAGATGCTGGTCTCCGCATCAGCCGTGCCCGTTTTTATTCTGGAGCAAACATCAGGAGGTGACGCGAGATCTGTCTTTAAAGCTCAACCAGGGTCTAGGAGGAAAACAAAATGACCGCAAGGAACTTGGGCGAAGCACTCATCCGTCTTTGAAGCTTCTTGAGCCCTTAAGCTTGTCAAAGGCGACGCTTAAAACTTAAGGTGCTCCCGTGCTGGCACGGACCGCGATGCTCGCGCAACCTATTTGCCCATCCCTGGTCAATAAATTATGAGGAAAAGGGAGAATAATGTTAGTTTCCGGCTTTGCCGAAACATGCTCGAATCATGCAGCGCTACTACGTCTGCCGCGCTTCCACGGCCGGCGGGCCGCAGCTGGCGGCCCAGTCGGAGGCAGGAGAGTGCCACGCCATGCAAGAGTCCCCAGCCCGGATCCATGCGGGGATCACGTGGGGATGCTTTGGAAAAACCTTCCCGCGCTTTGCAAAGGAAGAACCAGATGCCTCCGTTCCCAGCGGCTTTGTTTGCCACCTATCATCTGCAGGACAAAAGAAGAGGCTTCTTTGAGCCCCAACTGGCATGCTTCAGGGTTAGTGCGTGGCAGCCTGCCAAGGCCAACACAAAGCCAACAAGGACCCACAATGTTGATCCCGGCTCTCGGTGACGTTCCGGGACCGGGATAAACAGGGCTATTGTTCGTGCCCGTTTCTCACACGGCTGATGTTGTCCCGAAGACAAACAGTTGGTTTTCCCCTTTCAGTTTGTCTTTTATTCTGGGCACAGATTGTTCTTTTAATCCCCGAAGGACTTGTTTAAATCGCAGGTCAGACCCACGTATCAACGGCTGTGGGGAGCTACCGAGGATTCCAAAAAGATTCCATCCTAAATAACTGGAACGTATTTTTTTTACCTGGAGACTCGTGGCAGGGTTAGTTAATCAGTTCAGCAATCACAGGCCAATGACGCTACAGGTGGTCCTCGATTTACAACCACGCTTGGGGACCAGAATTTCCATTGCTAAGTAAGGTGGTTAAGTGAATTACGCCCCATTTTACAACTTTTTGCCACAGTGGTTAAATGAATCACTGCAGTTGTTAAGTGAATCACATGAAACAAATCCAGTTTCCCCCACGGTTTTGCTTGTCAGAAATGTGGCTGGGAAGGTCACAAATGGCGATCGCATGACCCTGGGACTCCGTCGTAAATTTGCCAGTTGCCACGCGCCTACATTTTGATCGTATGACTGCAGGGATGCTGTGACAGTTGTAAGCGCGAGGACGGG